>ML431418.1:0-146630 GCA_005239525.1 Nicotiana knightiana
TATATATATATATATATATATATATATATATATATATATATACTGTTGGAAAGAAAGGTTGTGATTATTGTGAACTGATGATTTGATCTTATGTGTTTCTTACTGCTTAGACTTAATTTATTTTCATTACTATTGAGTTGGCGTACACACATTACTCCTTGCACCCCTGTGTGCAAATACAGGTGCTAATACCGAGCGTTAGTCATCTATTTATGTGCGGAGCCGGAGTCGGGACATAGAGGTAGCTGTTCAGCGTCCACAGCATCTTTGTTTCCCTTTCTTATTTTGTACTTAGGTCTGTGTTCCGAGATTTTGTATTATGACAGTAGAATTTTTGGTATTATTCGTAGATGCTCATGACATGTTGGCTCCGGATCTTGGGGATGGTTGTAGATTGTTTAGCTGTTTATTTTGCTTAACAGATTTGGTAATTTATATACGTTTATGAAATGTTTAAAATGAGCCGGAAATTTTGGAAAGAAACTGTAAATATGTGATTGTTGGCTAGCCTAGTTCCACGATAGGAGCCATCACGGCCGGTTTAGGATTTGGGGTCGCGACAAGACCTGTTCTACAATCGGATAATGCATTGTAGAACCTCCCTCCACCATATTCGAAGGCTTGATATGTGATCAAAGTGCATCCCACGAATTGGTTATGAGGTCGCATAATGGGCCACGAAACTGACATCAAAAATGGCCCAAATAATTGCCTCACTCTGCGGCCATTCTATGGCCCGCAGAGTGATTATGCAATCGCATAATGGGCCGCAAGAATGCCCAACTCTGCAAATTATTTTTCCTTTAACTTCCCCGTGCACTATTCAATCCTACAAACATTAACACCTATGCCTGCCCCGACACCACGACACCCCGATTTTTTTAGGAAAACTTTTACGGGGCCTTACATTCACTTAGGTTGTTCCCTAGAAAATTCAAATCAAGATGGACAGGTCCATATGTGGTGAAACACATCTCACCGTATGGCGCCATTAAAATATAGGACGAAGAAGGGAATTAATGTTTTAAGGTGAATGGGCAGACGTTGAAACAATACCTTGTTGGAGGATTGGACAAGCAATCATCCAGCATCGTGATGAAATGAGCCTAAGTGATGGAGTCAAGCTGACGACTATAACGCAGAACTACTTCTAACCCTATTTATTGTTGTTGTAGACGAATTAGATAATGGTTATTTAGGATTATTAGAGTTAGAAGTTTTGGTAATTGTTTGAGCATTAATCGAACACAAATTTAGTGCAGAATAGAGTCAGGGTGTGACCTGTAAGCTAAAATAATGAAAAAAATTGGGACTATGAGAAACATGGCATGTCGCGCCATGTGCAGTGCTACTAGGGGGGCCACGCTAGGCCAAACAGGCAAAATTTGACAAAACTCACTCTGTCAAACACGCCACCATCGCGCTGCATGGGCCGCCGCACCCACCGACGCGGTAGTACAACTTTTAAAAATAATGTAATTATAACTTTTTTAAAACCTAAACTCTAACACCCCCGACCCCTTTCCTTCTTTTCTCATTCTCTTGTCTTACTACTTCCTAACTATTCCCTCTCTCATCCCAAATCCCTTTATTCGTCTTCAATTTACTTCCATTCCAACTCCCCACCTTTACCACTCCAATTTCAATGTAAGTTCTCCTTCTCTTACTTGTAGTATTTAATTGTAGAATTTAGTTAATTTGAGTTTAAGTTCTCTAACCCTAGGTATTTTATTTTGTGCTAATTATTTTTAGCTATTTTTATTTTGGCCGAATTTCTTGCAAGAATTGTGGGTTTTCATTGTTCTTATGATTATGGGTGATTTTATGTGTGTTTTGATGGTGTTGGGATTAATTTATGTTGAATCTTGGTGAGGGTGACCTAGTGGCAGAACATGGGTGAAATTTTGTGTAGAATTGTACACTTCGTGCTATTGGGAAGATGTGGGGATGTTGTTGTGAGTGGTGTTTTTGATGTGGTTGTATGGTGATTCTAACCCACTTAGAATTGAAAGAACAAGGTGAAAGATATGCCTACAAGGTGTTTGTTGAAATGCCTTAGTGACATAAAATTGTGTAGTGTTGCTAATTTTGAAATGAAATGCTTTGGGTGATGTGATGCGAGATGATAAGTGTCGGGTGGGAGATCATGTTTGTATGTTGTGAAAATTTAACTTGTTAGCCCCGAGCGCTAATTGATTGACCGCCCCGGGCTAATGTGCTGTTATGTGCTAAATGTGGTGCCTGATTCATGCTAAGTACGTGCGTAGTGTTGTATTGTATCGTAAATTTTGTAGTAGTTGATTTGATTAATATCTTATGCTTTTTTTTAATTACTATATTAGCTTGTTAATTTTGTCTTTATACACTAGTGTAGTCTATGGTTATGTTGTTGTATGGTTATGTTGGTGGTCAGGTGTCACGACCCCAAATCCTAAATCGGCCGTGATGGCGCCTATCATGGAACTAGGCTAGCCAACAATCACATAATTACAGTTTCTTTCTAAAATCCCAACCATTTTCAACAATTCATAAAATATATAGAATTACTGAACTTATTAGGTGAAATAAACAGCTAAATAGTCTAAACCATCCCAAAATCCTGAGTCAACAAGTCATGAGCATCAAGGAAATATACCAACAAGTCTACTATTATATTACAAAATCTGCGAACGAATATCTAGATACAACACAAGAAGGGAGAAACAGAGGTTCTGCGGATGCTGAACAGCTACCTCTATATCCCGAACTCCGGCTCCGCAAGGAATAGATGGCTAACGCTCGATATTTGCATCTGAATCTGCACACAGGAGTGCAGGGAGTAATGTGAGTACGCCAACTCAGTAGTAATGAGAATAAATCAAGTCTAAGCGGCAAGAAACACATAAAAATCATTATCATCAGTTCACAATATGCACAGCCTTTCTTTCCAACAGTATATACATAGATATATGAAATCATCATGCCTTAAAATCAACTTCAGAAAAATCCTTTGAAAAATAAGATGTGTTTTTCCAACAATTTCAGAAATAAAAATAACCGAAAGATTTAGTGTAAAAATGAAATAAATCATAAGTAGCCCCTCGGGCAGAAACATGAATTATAAATCGCCCCTCGGGCAGAATATCACTCAGCACCTCACCGCCACTCAGTATCAGCCCCTCAGGCAACCTCACTGTCACTCATGCCTCCCAATCACTTATCACTCGGCACTCGGCACTCGGCACTCGGCACTCGCACTCAGTAGGTACCTGCGCTCACTAGGGGTGTGTACCACCCTTGCTCAGTAAGTTGCCGCTACTTCTCAGGTCGCGGGAGGCAACCAGACTCTAGTTGCAAGGACACCTGAGCAGGCTACTCAGAGCCAGTAGACACCTGGGGCGGTTCCAGCCCAGCTGGTTACTCCAGTTCAGGACTTCATGTTTCCGGCTATGCCAGAGGACAAGCAGCATAGACTGGAGAGGTTTAGTAGACTACAACCTACGAAATTCAGTGGTACTGAGGGCGAGGATTCCCAGGGCTTTCTAGATAAGTGTCAAAGGATGTTGCGTACTACTGGGATTTTGGAGACCAGTGGGGTCTCATTTGCTACATTTCAGTTTTCTGGTGCTGCTTTCACTTGGTGGGGGTCTTTTGAGAGGTGTAGGCCAATTGATTCAGCACCCATCACCTGGCAGCAGTTCTCCACTATCATTTTGGAGAAGTATGTACCCCAATCACACAGGGAGGAGCAGTGTGGAAGCGTAGTGGGCTCATAACCCAAAGGTCCCAAGATCGAAACCTGTTCTGATACCAACTTGTGACGACTCCAAATCCTAAACCGGCTTTGATGGCGCCTATCCTGGAACTAGGCTAGCCAACAATCACATAATTACAGTTTCTTTCTAAAATCCCATTCATTTTCAACATTTCATAAAGTATATAGAATTACTGAACTCATTAGGCAAAATAAACAGCTAAATAGTCTAAACCATCCCAAAAAATCCTGAGTCAACAGGTCATGAGCATCTAACAAATAAACAAACAAGTCTACTATTATATTACAAAATCTCGAATGAATAGCTAGATACAACACAAGAAGGAAAAAATAGAGGTGTTGCAGACGTTGAACAGCTTCCTCTATATCCCGAACTCCGGCTCTGCACAGAATAGATGGCTAATGCTCGGTATCTGCACCTGAATCTACACATAGGGGTGCATGGAGTAATGTGAGTACGCCAACTCAGTAGTAATGAGAATAAATCAAGTCTAAGTGACAAGAAACACATAAAAATCATTATCATCAGTTCACAATATGCACAGCCTTTCTTTCCAACAGTATATACATAGATATATGAAATCATCACGCCTTAAAATTAACTTCAGAAAAATTCTTTGAAAATTAAAATGTGTTTTTCAAGCAATTTCAGAAATAAAAATAACCGAAAGATTTAGTGTAAAAATGAAATAAATCATAAGTAGCCCCTCGGGCAGAAACATGAATCATAAATCGCCCCTCGGGCAGAACATCACTCAACACCTCACAGCCACTCAGTATCAGGCCCTCGGGCAACCTCACTGTCACTCATGCCTCCCAATCACTCATCACTCGGCACTCGGCACTCGGCACTCGGCACTCGGCATTCAGCACTCGCACTCAGTAGGTACCTGTGCTCACTGGGTGTGTACAGACTCCGGAGGGGCTCCTTCAGCCCAAGTGCTAATATCAAGCCACCTTGTGGCGTATCATATCCTCACAATCAGGCCCTCGGCCTCACTCAGTCAGAACCTCCCATTAGCCCCTCGGGCGTATCAGTAAAACGAGGTACTCGATCCAAAACATCATTTTTATATCTCAAAATAGTGTAAATAAGGCTGAGTTTCAAAAACAGTTAAGCACAACATGACTGAGTGTAAATCATAGATCAATAGTAAGGAAATAACAGTAAAAAGCACCCAAGGGTTCTAAACAAGTCGGCACGAGGCCCCAAACATGGCTTATAGCCCAAATATAGCAATAGTCTTTAAAACACAATTTAACATACAATTTAGAGTAAAATACGCAACTCAATAGTTGTCGCGGAGAGGACCAAGACCAATCCAAAAATCATATGCGCGCCACATACTCTTCATCCGACATGTGCGCCATTCTAAAAACAATGAGAATTATGAAGTTCGGGGTTTCATACCCTCAGGACTAAATTTATAACCATTAATTACCTCTACCGGGCCACAATACTAATCCGCGATGCTCTTGCCCCTAAAATTTTCTCCCGATTGCTCCGAATCTAACCAAAACCATATTAACATCATCAATATACGCTAAAGGAACACAACCCAATCGAAAATTATCAATTTATATAAAATTCTCGAAATTCGATAAAACTTATATCACTAGAAACCTCGTCATCCCACAATTCTACACATACCAAGAACACCACAATCGGACCACAATTGCCTACCCAAATCGCCGAAAGAATTTTCCAAATCTCCTCCCATTTTTCCAAACTTTTTCTACTTTAATTCTTCTAATTACAAGCCTAATCCGAACAAAATAGCATAAAAACTTGTTTTATAATCCGGGAATTTACCTCCACTGAAGACCCTCGAATTCCCTCTTCAATTTGCTCTCAACTCAGCTAAATCTGCATGCAACAATAGAGGAAATGCCAAAATATTTGAGGAGGTACCATTTTATACTGTTCTGCCCAGTTAATCTACACCTGCGGACCTTTCCTCGCACCTGCAGACCCGCATCTACGGTCCCAAGTGTGCACCTGTGAAATCCCACTAACAGTCCAATTCTCGCACCTAAGATCCTTTTTCCGCACCTGCGGCTTCGCAGGTGCGTCCTATGCTTCGCACCTGTGGATTCCTCCTGTCTGGACTATCTTCTCACATGCGCACGGTCTTTCGCACCTGCGGCTTCCCGTCAGTAGGTGTGGCCATACCAGAAACTTAACACCAGCAGCTATTTGCTACAATTTCCTAAGTTCAAACCTCCGCCAACCATCCGAAATCAATCCCGAGCCCCTTGGGGCCCCAACCAAACATACCAACACATCCCATAGCATGATTCAAACTTATTCAAGCCTTCAAAACACCAAAAACAACACGAAAACACCAAAATTACATCAAATTCGAGCCTATGAACTTTAAAACTTTTAAATTTCGCCAATGATGCCGAAACCAACCAAAACACATCTGATTGACCTAAAAATTTTCACACATATCCTGAATGACATTACGAACCTGCTCCAACTGTCGAAATTCCATTCCGACCCCGATAGCCTATTAATGTTGTGTTGGGTAGATTGGTTCGGGTTCGGAGTTGTCGTGGTGAGAATTGGGACACGTAGTCTCTTAAATTAGCTTAATAGTTGAAAAAGTCAACTGGGAGTTGACTTATTAGTAAAAGACCTCGGAATGCATATTTTATGGCTATGATAGCTTCTTTTGGTAATTTGGGACTTAGGAGTGTGTTCGGAATGAAATTCTGATGTCCGGTGTAGATTAGGGTTGAATTGGCGAAAGTTAGTTTTTGGCGATTTTCGGTCGGCAGTGTCATGACCCCAAATCCTAAACCGTCTGTGATGGAGCCTATCATGGAACTAGGCTAGCGAACAATCACATAATTACAGTTTCTTTCTAAAATCCTAACTATTTTCAACATTTCATTAGTCAAAATAAACAGCTAAATAGTCTAAACCATCCCCAAAATCCGGAGTCAACGGGTCATTAGCATCTAAGAAATATACCAAAAAGTCTAATATTATATTACAAAATCACCGAACGAATAGCTAGATACAATAAAAGAAGGGAAAACAGAGATATTGCGGACGTTGAACAGCTACATCTATATCCCGAACTCCGGCTCCGCACGGCATAGATGGCTAATGCTCGGTATCTGCACCTGAATCTGCACACAGGTGTGCAAGGAGTAATGTGAGTACGCCAACTTAGTAGTAATGAGAATAAATCAAGTATAAGCGGAAAGAAACACATAAAAATCAATATCATCAGTTCACAATAGGCACAACCTTTCTTTCCAACAGTATAAACATAGATATATGAAATCATCATGCCTTAAAACCAACTTCAGAAAAATCCTTTGAAAAATGTGTTTTCCCAACAATTTCAGAAATAAAAATAACCCAAAGATTTAGTGTAAAAATGAAATAAATCATAACTAGCCCCTTGAGAAAAAATCATGAATCATAAATCGCCCCTCGGGGAGAACATCACTCAGCAACTCACAACCACTCAGTATCAGCCCCTCGGGCAACCTTACTGTCTCTCATGCCTCCCAATCACTCATCACTCGGCACTTAGCACTCAGTAGGTACCTGCGCTCATTGGGGGTGTGTACAGACTCCGGAGGAGCTCCTTCAGCCCAAGCGCTAATATCAAGCCACCTCGTGGCGTATCATATCCTCACAATCAGGCCCTCGGCCTCACTCAGTCATAACCTCTCAAAAGCCCCTCGGGCGTATCAGTAAAATGGGGTACTCAACCCAAAACATCATTATATCTTAAAATAGTGTAAATAAGGCTGAGTTTCGAAAATAATTAAGCACAACATGACTGACGTTAAATCATAAATCAACAGTGAGGAAATAGCTGTAAAAAGCCCCAAGGGGTCTAAACAAGTCGGCATGAGGCCCCAAACACGGCTTATAGCCCAAATATAGCAATCGTCTTTAGAACTCAATTTAATATATGATTAGAGTAAAATTCGCAACTCAATAGTTGCCGCGGAGAGGACCAAGTGCAATCCAAAATCAGTGTGCGCCACATATTCGTCATCCGACATGTGCGCCACTCTAAAAACCGTGAGAAATATGTAGTATGTGGTTTCATACCCTCAGGACAATATTTATAACAATTACTTACCTCTACCGGGCCACAATACTAATATGTGATGTTCTTGCCCTCAAATTGGCTCCCGATTGCTCCGAATCTAACCACAACCAGATTAACATCATCAATATACGCTAAAGGAACATAACCCAATCGAAAACTATCAATTTATACAAAATTATCGAAATTCAGCCAAACCCGAGCCCTGGGCCCACGTCTAGGAATTCGATAAAATTTGTATCACTGGAAACCTCGTGCTCCCACAATCCTAGACATACCAAGAACACCACAATCGGACCACAATTGCCTACCCAAATCGCGAAAAGAATTTTCCAAACCTCCTCCCATTTTTCCAAACTTTTTCTACTTTAAATCTTCAAATTACAAGCTTAATCCAAACAAAATAGCATAGAAAGGAGTTTTATAATCCGGGCACTTACCTCCACTGAAGACCCTCGAATTCCCTCTTCAATTTGCTCTCAACTCAGCTAAATCTGCATGCAACAATGGAGGAAATGCCAAAATATTCACGGAGACACCATTTCATACTTTTTTGCCCAGTTAATCCGCACCTGCGAACCTTTCCTCGCACCTGCGGACCCAGGTGCGCACCTGCGAAATCCTACTAACGGTCCAAACGTCACACCTACAAGACAACTTCCGCGCCTGCGGCTTCGCATTTACGTCCAATGCTTCGCACCTACGGATTCCTCCTACCTGGCCTATCTTCGCACCTGCGCAGGGTCCTTCGCACCTGTAGCATCGCACCTGTGGCTGCCCATCTGCAGGTGCAGCCACACCAGAAGATTAACACCAGCAGCTTTTTACTGCAATTTCCTAAGTTCAAACTTCCGCCAACCATCCGAAATCAATCCCAAGCCCGTCGGGGCCCCAACCAAACATACCAACACACCCCATAGCATCATTCAAGTTAATCGAGCCTTCAAAACCCCAAACACAACATGAAAACACCAAAATTACATCAAATTCAAACCTATGAACTTTGAAACTTCTAAATTTCGCTAATGATGCCGAAACCAACCAAAACACATCCGATTGACCTGAAAATTTGCGCACATATCCAAAATTACATTACAAACCTGCTCCAACTTTTGGAATCCCATTATGACCCCCGATAGCCTATTTTCCATTGCCGACCGGAAATCGCCAAAAACTAACTTTCGCCAATTCAAGCCTAATTCTACACCGGACATCAAAACTTCATTTCGAACCCACTCATAAACCCAAATCACCTAAAAAAAGCTATCCGAGCCATAAAATCCGCATTCCAAGGTCATTTACCAATAAGTCAACTCCTGTTGAATTTTTCAATTATTAAGCTAGTTTAAGAGACTAAGTGTCTCCATTCTCACCACGATCACTCCGAACCTGAACCAACTAACCCAACACAACATAAATAGGATAAGCAACATATGATAAAGCAGAAACGGGGGAAACGGGCTAATATCACGGAATGACCGGTCGGGTCGTAACATCAGGGGGGCTATTGGTTACTCGCGGTGTGCTTTCAATGAGGTAGTTTGAGTCCCCGATATATACTATACTTGAGAACATGCCAATAAAATAAGTGTGGGGTGGTTACCCCATTTGGTCCTGTTTATGTTTGAAGTGTTGTGGCTAATGTTGTGCTTCTTGTGCAGGTACAATGTCTCGTCGTCCTAGCAAACATTCTAACAAAGGTACCTCAGAGGTTGCCTCTAATAGCTATCAAAGAGGTAGGCGGGAAACTTCCCCTGCCCCATTGGAGGGGGAAGAGGAGAGCATTGATCCTAATGCGGATGTAGTGCCAGGCTGCAAGTATGGCATTCGGGTTATGCCAGCTCATGTTAGGATGTGGTACCGGACCTGATACGGATGGTACGATACGGATGTTTAAAGTATGATAAGATAGCAAGGATATACTCGGGGATTTAAAAAAACATCAGATATATGGAGTTTGAAAGCTTGTTTCATCCCGGTGAATCAGTGAACGTGAATATGGTCAAGGAATTCCACGCTAACTAGCAACCTGAGGCCAGTTTAGATGTTGTGTCTGAAGTAGAAGTAAGGGGAAAGATGATTCCATTGTCTTCCCGGGTCATAAATCAAATCATAGGATTCACGGAGCACTCGCATAAGTTGTTCATGAGGTGGCTGCATCGGCTGCCCTACCCTGATATAGACACCAGCTATGTGGCGCGGGGTCTCTTTCAACATGGACGCGAGATGCCAATGAGTTCCACAAGGACATGAAGAAGTGTCATTTCTAGCGTCCCGCCAGAGTCGTTCTCCGTTTTATTAGTGAAAAGATTATGCCCACCAAGAACGACATTGTTGTCTTCCGGTTGAAAGTGTGTCTCATTTATGCTATTTTCACTCAGAGAGAGTTTGATCTGGGTAAGATTATACTTGAGCACATGTCTCGAGTACTACCACTTGGGGCTCGCCGCCTATATTTCCCAAGTATGATCACGCAACTTCTAAAGACCCACCATGCGGAGGAGGAGTTCCATTATGATCGGCAGATTCTGGTTTTGCGACCTCTTAAGCATTTTGATATCACAGTTGTGACAGACCCTCCTGTTGATATTGTTCCTTTAGATCATAGATTTGTTCGTGTTGAGGAGACATTGTAGCTGTTATTTGCTAATATTCGCCTTCGTGCTACTCGGGGGGAGGTTGACTTTGCCGAGCTGCAGGAGGACCATCCACTCGTGCGGTCACACAGCAGTGGTTGGGTTTAGCCGCTGGAGTACAGATTCCACCAGATGAGGATGCCAGCTTTTTTCCATTTGATGATGAAGAGTACATGCGCACTTTTGAGGGTATTGATAAGGAGTAGGCCATGGGCCTGAGGGAGTTGCCTTTTCACCCTTGTTTTACTGTTTTGCTTTGGGGACAATGCAATTTCTTAAGTGTGGGGTGGGGGATTTTATTTGATTATATTTGTACTTGTTTTATATTTTCCAGTTGGTTTTGTTTGATATGTTTTTCTTATTTCTCAGACAATATGGTCTGTAAATTAAAATTTTGAATTCTATTGGCCTGTAATAGTTAGTAATTAATTGTTTAGTTTCGACTCTTCTCGATGATGAATTTTGTTGACTGACTTCTTGAGAGATTTGAAGTCGAACAAGAAAAAAATTGAAAATCCAAAAATATTTCTTTTGTTTTACTTATGTTATTTTATATTTTTTAATTTTTTTTTCTTAGGTAGTGTAGTAATTCCCCCTTGGGTTTTTTTTGTGCCGGTGTTCTTTTCCAAGGGTTTTACTTAAACAGGGTGTAGATAGTTTTTAGTTTTTTTTTTCATAGGAATAAAGAATTTTGACTCATAGGGCGAATTTGAAGCAACTTCTCGACTACATATGCATGGAGTGTGGTAAGTACCTTAGTTGTGACGCCTAGGCTCAGTTCTTGTCTCTTAGATAAGTGCCTTAAATTGTCTGATTGTGACCCTGCTTTGGCTAGAGAGTCGGGAATCCGATCCTAAGTGAGTTATGTGAAAATGTGTGAGAGAGGTTTTTTGTAATATTTTGTTCATGTCATTTGATGTCTAGAACTTGCCCCGTGTGTTTGCAAAGATAAATAGTAGTCTTGCTCGGTGTAGGAAGTGATATAGGAATTTCTTTGTTGAGCCAGTTATATGTATGTGACTCACCTAATTGAGTGTATCTTAGTTAACCTCTTTGAGCCTTTAATCCTGTTTCTTTGGCAACCACATTACAAGTCTTACCCATTTTGTTTGAATTGACATCTGTTTGAACCTCTACCTCTCGTGAGCACTTAAAACTGTTATAATCTTGTAAAAGCTAAGTAGAGGTATGGTTGGGTTTTTGAGTGGAACTGTAGAAAAAGGAGAAAGGTGCAATGTTTGAAAAATTATGAGAGCCACTTGTAGGAGAATTGAAAAAATAGAGTTTCATTGAAAAAGAAGAAGAAAAACTAGAACTTAGGAAAAAATTAAACTCTTGTCGGTAGTATTTCTCATCTTGCTTGTGCTTAAAGATATTGGGAGCTTGATGTTATCATGTATAAAGTTCGGGGTTTGGTTCAACGTAAGAGTGGGGTTTAAATTGTGAAATTGTATATGTGTTAAAGTGCTCAAGGAGGCGTAGCCACTATATCTATATGTATCATACCCGTCCCGTAGCCTACGTTACAACCAATTAAAATCATACTTGATCCTTCATTGGATGATCTCAATTAATAAAGTATTACACTACGAGAAAGCTTATGGTATGTCTGCTGTTGTACATGAATTTTGATTCTGAGAGTGAGTTTATTCTTTCTATCTTGAGTTCCTAACTGTTCTTGAACAATATTGTATGTGGAACTACTCTCTATTTTTTGTATGAGGGCACATGATTTGCAAATGTAAGGTAACGTCTTTGACCTCTTTGTTAGAGTAAGTGAGTAGGTTATGAAAAATGTGTGGTGCTTTTGAGTCGAGTCTCGAGGTTGGTATGTTATGATATGGTGCTCAGTCTATTTCAAATATTCTTAGCATGGTGTGTTAGGGAGAGTGTTTGATGAAAAGGTCGTCCCTATGTGAAGTGTAGTTTAATTGCTCGAGGATGAGCAATGGTGTAAGTGTGGGGTGTTGATGGTAGGCTAGAAAAATGTGTTTAAGTCATAGTATTGCAGTCTAATTACTAGATTTTATGTGTGTTCGAGCTTAAATGATAGTGAATTATACTTATTACGTGTTTTATGCCTTGTAGGAGCTGATTCTGAGCTATTTAGGTAAATTGGAGCGAAATCGAACAAGTCGGAGCTTTAAAGTCTGAGTAGAAGCCCAAGAAATTAAGCTGGTATTACGTTCGGGAGTCGAGGATCAAGTCTGGATTTCAAAAAGTGAATGAACGAATTTACTATAAGAAAAGACCACTACCGCACCGCATGGGGCGTCGCGAGGCACGGCACGGTAGAGAAAAAGTGGTCTGACAGAAGAAATGCAAGCTCTATGGATTTCCTCATTAGCGTGTCACATGGCACGGTGCGGCGTCCGATGCGGCTGTGTAAAATTGTCAGAGTGATTTCCATGTTCGGCTAGGAAAGGGTAGTTCTGTCCGGGCTTGTTTCTACATGGTATAAATACATCAAAAATACGATTTTGAAAGGACTTTTGACCTACAAAATATTGTAAAACCAACCAAGGCAAGAATACTCTAGAATTCATCAACATTTCGACCTGTAATCAGTGTAATATGGAAGCTTGTATCGATTCATTAGAATTGATGTTTTCTTTGTTTCTGAACCTTATTGAGATGTCTTACTCCATTACTATGGAGTAAATTTTATTAGGGTGTTGACAGATATGGTGTTTCGATAACTTGATTAGGGATTTGATTCTTGATAATTGTTAGAATTAATTGATGGAGCTTTAATTTGTATTTGTGAGTTATTCATTATTTTTCTTAATCGAAAGAGGAGTTTGATATTGAATTTCTTCACATCTTATGCTCTAGTTCAAATTCGTGATTCAATTAGGTAATCGAAAGAGCCTAATTGATATTTCTTCGTTGCTCATCTACTGTCCTTTATGACCAATTGTTATTTGTTTAATTTGTAGTAGCTAATCGTAGGAACAATCATCAAATAAAGTGTTAATTTTCATGGATAGTAATCAAGTGAAAATTATTCGAATACTGTTTAAATCCAATCCCTGTGGAGACGATAATTAATCTATACTATCTTTTACTAGCGAGCAATAATTTAGTGTTGTGTTTTGCGCTCATCAAGAGTCTCACAGTCTATTTGAAGCATAAAAGTCATAATACATGAAGAAACAATATGTAAATAAACTATTTTTACCTACATGTTTAACCCATAGCAAACGCATATACACTCGTCACCTTGCATATATGCTGCTCCCGACACATATAACACATAGAAATTAGACACAATTACATCCTAATTCTCTAAGATCAAGGTTAACTAAGATACTAACTATTTTTTGGCACAAATCAACCCTCCAATACCGCCTTTCCTTAAGAACAAGCCTCAAAATTACTCTAATCTAGCCAAATTCAAAACGAGCTTTAGAAACTACCCTAGTATATAAAAAAGGTTCGATTTTTGACATAGTTGGAAATCCTAACAAAAAGTCAACTCGTGCACATATGGCCGAAATCCAAAATTAATACCAAATCCTGATTACCCATTCACCCTCGAGTCCAAATATGTGATTTGGTTCGAGATCCGACCTAGAATCGAGGTCTAAATCTCGAAAATACAAAGCCCTAATTTTTTTTTCCAAAAGCCCTATTTCTATCCTACGAAATCTTAGATTTAGGGATGAAAATCTATATTAAAAAAAACGGAAATTGATCAAAAATAATTTAAAGTTACTAACCCTTGAAGTTGAGAAGAATATTCTCTTCAAAAACTGCCTCTCACAAATTCTAGGTCCAAAAAAATGAATAAAATGAGAAAATCCCTAAGTTCCCTTTTTTATCCTGCTGCAGCTATCGCAATTGCAAACTCTTGTTTGAAAATGCGAATAAGAACTCGTAAATACGAATTGCACTCAGAGGCTCAGATGCCGCAAATATGACCAAATCCCAACAATTGTGAGGTCCGCAAATGCGACACCTGCTTCGGAATTACAAAGTTGGCCCTTCCCCTTCCCATTTAGCAAATGTGATGCTTACTTCATAAATGCAAATTCGCCACCCTTGCATTTGCGAGCAGTTCCTCGCAATTGCAATGACCGCAGCACCAGTAATACCAAATCTTGCAAAAATAGTCTAAAACCAATCTGAAACATATCCGAGCACCTCGGACCCCAATTCAAATATTCGAACAAGTATATAAACCTCGTAAGAACTTGCTCGTAAGCTCAAAACATCTAATTAACATCAAGAACCAAGAATCACACATCAAAACTCAATAATTTTAAAGCTCTTAAGTTCAAAGTTTCAACTTTTGACAATAAGCAACGAACCGACCTCGGGTAACCTGGGACCCCAAGAGAATGTGCGTACAAGTTCAAAATCATCATACAACCCTACTGGAATCTTCAAAATACCAATCTTCATTTACTTACCAAGATTGTTGACCGTGATCAACTCTAACAACTATTAAGTTAAAAAATTAATCTTTCTTTTAAAAAATACACTTAAACTTACCGAAATTCAAAACGGACAATGCACACAAGTTATAAATCATCAAATTAGGCTATTCAAAGTCAAATTCAAATCTAGAACTAAAAACGATATATCAGGTTGTTACATTCTCCACCTATAAAGGAAACGATCGTCCTCGAACAGACATAGAAATGTACTGTCACGACCCCAAATCTAAACTGGTCGTGATGGCGCCTATCATGGAACTAGGCAAGCCAAATTAACGCTCAAACGTAAAGAATCTTTCATTTATATCATTTGAAAACTGACAATCCATAAAAGATTCGTTTAATCATTTTTAAAACAGATAAAACTACGCCGAATGTTAAATACAACCCCAAGATCCGGGAGTCACTGGACATGAGCATCTACAGAAAATATACAACTCTAGAAAATAAAGTCTATAATAGTAAGCAGGAGAGAGAAGGGTTGCAGACTCGTGCAGCTACCTCGCAAAATCTCAAGAAGTCTCTGGAACAAATACACAGCTCACTATGCCCTAGCACCTGGATCTGCACACAAGGTGCAGGGAGTAATGTGAGTACGCCAACTCAGTAATAAATGAAAATAAATCAGGTCTGAGCAGTAAGAATCACATAAAGTCAAATCATCATTTCACAATAAGCACAGTCTTTCTTTCCAACAGTGTATACGTTAAATCATCACACTTAAAAGACAATTTCAGTAAAATCCTTTGAAAAGTGTAATTTCCAACAATTTCAGAAAAATGTCCAAGAAGTTTCGTGTAAAATGAAATGAATCAAAAGTAGCCACTCGGGAAAAAACATGAATAATAGACCGCCTCTCGGGCATAACATCACTCAGCATGCCTCACAATCACTCATATCAGCATCTCCGGAAACCTTACAGCCATTCATGCCTCCCAATCACTCGGCACTCGCACTCAGTAGGTACCTGTGCTCACTGGGGGTGTACAGGCTCCAGAGGGGCTCCTACAGCCCCAAGCTCTAATATCAAGTCATCTCGTGGCATAATCACTCTGACACTCGGCTTATCAATAACAAGTTGCGGCATGCAGCCCGGTCCCGTATCATATCCTCACAAATCAGGCCCTCGGCCTCACTCTGTAATCATAAATAGTGTAACATGCTGCGACGTGCAGCCGGATCCCATAATATCTCACAACATAGGCACTCGGCCTCACTCAGTCAGGAACTATCAAAAAGCCACACGGGCTATCAGTAAAACCGGGTACTCGATCCTAAAATATCATTTTATATCTCAAAATAATGTAAATAAGGCTGAGTTTTGAAATTAGTTAAACATAATATGACTGAGTGTAAATCATGAATCAACACAGTGAGGAATACTAGTAAATAGCCCGCAAGGGGTCCAAACAGGTCGACGTAAGGCCCTAAACATGGCATACAGCCCAAAATATGGTAATAATTTAAAACATGAAATATCATAAGATTTAAAATCAAATACGCAACTTAATAGTTTCCACGGGACGGACCAGGTCACGATCTCCCAACAGTGCTCGCCACACACTCGTCATCTAGCATGTGCGCCACTCCAAAAGAGTGAGAAAATACTAAGTCCAAGGTTTCATACCCTCAGGACAAGATTTACAGTCATTACTTACCTCAAACCGGCTTGAAAACTACTCTGCAATGCTCTTGCCTCTCGAATCGGCTCCCGAATGCTCCAAATCTAACCAAAACCAAATTAATATCATCAATATATGCTAGGGAGACGAAACCCATTCAAAAATTATCAAAATTATGCACAAATTCCGAAATTAACCAAACCTTACCCCCGATCCCACGTCTCGAATTCCAATAAAAATCACAAAACTAGAATCCTTATCTTTCCACGAGTCTACCCATATGATATAAATCAAAATCCAACCACAAATGACCCTTCAATTTCTCAATTAAAGTCTCAAGTTTCCAAGCCCTAACTCCCAATTTAATCACTGATTTTTCCCATAGATTTCACCCTAAATAAGTTCGAAAATGACATAGAAATGAGTTTTAGGTTCAAAAATCTTACCTCCACGAAGCTCTCTTGAATTCCCCCTTTCAAAACCATCTCTCAAAGCTCAATCCCGGATGAAAATATTGATGAAATGACTCAAATTCGCGAAGGCTGGGTATTTATACTTTCTGCCCAGTGAAACTGCACCTGCGGTCATTTCTCCGCACCTGCGGTCCCAGTTACGCACCTGCGAAAATTCACATAAGTCCCATTTCTCGCGCCTGTGGTTAATCACCCGCATATGTGGCTTCGCAGGTGCGGTCCAGGTCTCGCACTTGCGACTTTCCTTCATCCCGACCAATTCTGCACCTGCACATGCAGGCCCGCACATGTGGCATCACACCTGCGGCTACCCTTCCACAGGTGCGGCCACACTAGAAGCCTGGCACCAGCAGCTTCTTCAGCTGCATCTTCCAACTTTAATCCTTCTGATGACTATCCGAAATCATCCCGAGCCCCTCGGGACCCCAACCAAAAACACAAACAAGTCATAAATGATCACCCGAACTTAGTCGAACCCTCAGAACACCCAAAATAACATCAAAACACAAATTCGACTCATGATTCAAGCCTAAGAATCCTAAAACATCAGAAAAATCATCTACGATGCCGAAACTAACAAAAACTAGTCCGAATGACCTGAAACTTTGCACAAATATCCAATATGAACCTACGAACCTGCTTCAACTTCCACCATTTCATTCTGACCCTGATAGCTAATTTTCCACTACCGACCGAAAATCGCCAAAAACTCAATTTCGCCAATTCAAGCCTAATTCTACTCTGGATATCAAAACCACATTCCGAACACACTTCTAAGTCCCAAATCACCTATCAAAGCCATCTGAACCATAAAATCCACGTTCCGATGTCGTTTACCAATAAGTCAACTCCATGTTGACTTTTCTAACTATTATGCCAATTTAAGAGACTAAGTGTCTCAATTCTCCCCACGACCACTCCGAACCCGAACCAAACGACCCAATACATCAAAATTAGGTTAATTAACACATGACAAAGCTGAAGCAGGGGAAACGGGACTAATGTCACGGAACGACCGACCGGGTCGTTACATTCTCCCCCACTTAAACATACGTTCGTCCTCGAGCGTGCCTAGAGTTGTTTCAAACACCACCAAAATTTTCGTTTAGCCTACCATGCACATACTCGGGGGTGATCCCACGTCACCCTATCCCATATAGGTCCAATAGAATAACACAATTGAAATTTCGAAATCCAATCCTGACCCATAAACCTTAGAACCAAATTTCCACCTTTGAAATAATTTACAAGATCAAAATTCCACAACTATAAACTGATCAAGTCTGAACACGCTATATCAAGCAATATCCATAACCCAAGATGTAATCACATAATATACCGCATGACTCAAACACCCATAGCGATAACTCCTAATCACAATAGCTTCTCAAAACAACCCAACACCGGTACATATCCTCTTATCAAGAAATGCCTCACTCTAACACTTCCATATACTGCCTATGTTGAAAGAAACACGTAGAAACTAGCAACCATTCGTCCGATCAGTCAGACATGAAGCTCCCCCTTCCCAAATAGGAATTATAGCAGATTTCTAAGCCGACTCCCGGTATTTATCCTTCCAACTATGTTGTAGTCAATTCTGACAGTATTAATTCTAGGTCCAATGACCTCTTCTCATCCAACACGACCACTCTGATGACATGACACATCAATACAATTCAAATCCATAACCTGTGCAACTCGTGCACTCAATAGCAACATCCCAATGTAATCAAATTATATAAAATATTCACACGAGAGGACCATCCCTGCTAGCTCAACAAGTAACATCACAACACCACGCCAAGAGCCTGGTACACATCATAAAACCAAAACACGTGAATCTGACACCGAGTATCATACCTCTACTTAACTCCACTACAAAGCGTGACCCATCCAAACGCTGGTCCACATGACATACACCAAGCCACCTTTCTCAAAATCAATAACCATGCGAAATTCGACAGCAAGTACTCAAAGTGCATTGCCATACCCACGGGGGAATCGGACGATACCATGCCACCAGAATCAGAAAGAACATAACCAATACATCTCAACCCCGCAATACCAAATTATTTACTTTACTCAAATCCCGCTATAAAGCCCAAATAAAACTGCACCATATGTTCATATAACCAACAAACATCACTCCTTGCAACGCCGAAGGGAAACTCATAGATCACTCCAGAATATGAATAAACTCAACGACAATCGAATGGTACATCCTCAACAATAGCAATTCGAGTGAACAATTCTGACTCGGTGCAGAACACATACCCAAACTGGCCTACCAATACCCCTAAATCAAGTCTGGTTACCCACAACAGATAGATAACTCTTCGAAAGTTCACAATGACTGAATCATGGCATATACTATCATCTGACTAGCTTTGCTCGCATCCTCATAGTCCACAACAACAAAATAATCTGTTTATGAGAACTCTCAGTCTCGAAGTCCATAAAGAGCACCAATTACCATATTTGATCCCAACTCCATCACTCGAACATATAACATGTCTCTAATACTCAATCATTCCACGATGGATACCCCCATAATTCCTCTGTGTCACCAAGAAACCTTGAATATCAAAAGTCGATCCAACAAGAGAGTATCGCAATACCGATGAAGCACCCTTAACTCCACACATTGACCTTTCTGAAATGTATACCCTCATCAATCCACCCAATTGGTGATATCATCTACCTAGTTATCTGAAACTGCCAATGTTGCCTGAGAAATTTGACCTTCCTTCTAGAACTGAATCGAGATCTCACATATGCAAATCTCAACTCTACACAACATACCGCATATGCCACACCATCATATGATAAATATGAGAACTTCATGATCCCTTCCGATCCACAAACAACTACGCACCCAACTAGCCAAGAACTTTACATTTAATCCCATCAAGAAGTAGAGTCACTATACATCACATGCTCTTCACGCCAGTAGAGAATATACATCTCTAACCGTGGTAGAAATCATCAAGAACTCTTCGAATCCCATCTGTACAACACCAAATTGTCGGGGCTGAATCCTTCTAACTCAACCAAGCTACGCGGGTCACCAAAACCCGAGAGCATTGCCATGAAACACTTGGAAAAAACTCATTACCTCATAAACACCCAAAGAACTAATCATATCCCTTACCATGTCGATCCAACCTACTACCAAGTTGTCCTATTTATCCAAGTTCCTTCTGAATTACCTTCAAATTGATACTTCTCCTTGCCATAATACCACAATTCTCAACCCAGACTCACCACACGAGACCCAAACATAAAATGTGCCATATACGGCTCATAAGCCGTGGAATACTCTCTCAAATATCCCCAAAAGTACCACATATCCAATACTTACCCTGAAGAGACTTCCAGCGAATCTAAAGCCATTGCCTTCACTTTTCTGATACTGATATGTAGAATCCATGATAATGTAAAAATGCCACAAGTCTTGACACCCTCCAACGCAAATCACAGTTCTAGCCAAAAAACATCTTGAAGATTCCCAATTTCTTATATAACCTTGAATCCGTCATAATCATTCTCGAGAGTCATCCACTCTACGAAAATCTCAATTGCACTAATCAAGCAGACACAATGACTTGGCCCCGTTGGCACACAAACATACTAGGAAGTAATCCACACACTGGAAGCAACAAGAAACTCCATAAACTGCACCCACTACACATTTTACAAATACAACTCAATCATTCTATAAAACTCATCTACCCATACAGTACATTACAACTTGTATCGAAGAATTTCCATTACTCGAGTCATTCCCAGACTCCACCTCTGTAGGTCATAACTGATTCACCAATATACCTCGAACCGAAACCAGTACAACAAAAAAAATTATGCAATCAATTTATCATTAACATACTACCCCACTTGTCTCAAAGTCAACGATCAAGACAAACAATAACTCATAATGCCCAATGCTTATCCTCGAGGCATCAAGATATACGGTATAAAAACCTGAAGCTGATGACAAAGCTAACACTGGTGTTGTGGTCAAAGCAATCTTGAGCTTCTGGAGCTCTCTCCACACTCGTCTGACCACCTGAATACCCTTACTGGACACCACGTGCCCCAAGAATGCTACGGAACTGAGCCAAAAATTCACACTTGGAGAACTTTGCATAAAGCTTCTCCTCCGTCAATCTCTATAATAACCTCCTCAAATTCTTAGTATGCTCCTCCTGGCTACGTGAGTATGCCAGTATGCTATCAATGAATACAATAATGAAGGAGTATAATTACGGCTGGAATACACTATTAATCAAATACATAAATGCTACTAGGGCATTGCTCAGCCCAAAAGACATCACCAGGAACTCATAACCCAACAGAAAGATCCGCTTCACTCCACAACTAAACAACATGAGAGGTCTTCCAATACACTCACAACTCGAAGCCATATACCAAACTGAGACAGAAATCAAACACTCAATAGTTCTTGCCACATTTCCAACCAATCCTTTTTTCACAATCAAACAATTTGAACACATCTAACCATCAAATCACACTCACCACGTAGTCATCTCATCACCAAACCCGTCAATAAGAACACAAACGGACATATAAGTCCCCAAATGCACGGCTCCCACACTCGAAATCTCAGCACTCAAGCCATAGAATAAAATCCGGCCTCAAGTCCTCTAGGCTGGCCCAATATCAACATGTTAAAATCTCATCTCGTACCTCACCTATGGAAATTACAAGCCATCGATGCACCGTCTGGTACCGAGCGCTCATGTGCGCATTCGATACATGAAAGGAATTTCAATAGTTACGCTTTTGGCCGAAGAAATCGATTCGCACGGTGAGAATTCATTAATGTGTGATTTTTCCTTAGGGTTATGTAGCCTCTCGAATATAAGTATAGACTTCTCCGTACCGATCTGCAAGACTACTAAACCTGTTCATGACCGGTGAGTCCTATGTAACCTAAATTCTGATACCAACTTGTCACGACCCCAAATCTAAACTAGTCGTGATGGCTCCTATCGTGGAACTAGGCCAGCCAAATTAACGCTCAAACGTAAAGAATCTTTCATTTATATCATTTCTAAACGGACAATCCATAAAAGTTTTGTTTAATTATTTTTAAAACAGATAAAACTACGCTGAATGTTAAATACAACCCCAAGATCCCGGAGTCACTGGTCATGAGAATCTACAGAAAATATACAACTCTGGAAAATAAACTCTATAATAGTAAGCAGGAGAGAGCAGGACTGCAGACGCATGCAGCTACCTAGCAAAATCTCCGAGAAGTCTCTGGAACAGATACACAACTCACTCTGCCCTAGCACCTGGATCTGCACACAAGGTGTAGGGAGTAATGTGAGTACGCCAACTCAGTAGTAATGAAAATAAACCAGGTCTGAGCAGTAAGAAACACATAAAGTCAAATCATCATTTCACAATAAGCATAGTCTTTCTTTCCAACAGTGTATACGTTAAATCATCACGCTTAAAAATCCAATTTCAGTAAAATCCTTTGAAAAGTGTAATTTCCAACAATTTCAGAAAAATGTCCAAGAAGTTTAGTGTAAAATGAAATGAATCACAAGTAACCACTCGGCAAAAACATGAAGAGTAGACCTCCTCTCGGGCATAACATCAGTCAGAATCAGTCACTAAGCATGCCTCACAATCACTCGTATTAGACTCTCGGGAAACCTCACAATCACTCATGCCTCCCAATCACTCGTCACTCGGCACTCAGCACTCGGAACTCGGACTCAGTAGGTACCTGCACTCACTGGGGGTATACAGACTCTGGAGGGCCTCCTACAGCCCAAGCGCTAATATCAGGCCATCTCGTGGCATAATCACTCTGGCACTCAGCCTATCAATAACATGTTGCGGCGTGCAGCCCGATCCCATATGATATCCTCACAAATCAGGGCATCGGCCTTACTCAGTCATCATAAACAGTGTAACATGCTGCCACGTGCAACCCAATTCCATAATATCTCACAACATAGGCCATCAGCCTCACTCAGTCAGAAACTCTCAAAACGCCACTCGGACGATCAGTAAAACGAGGTACTCGACCCAAAAACATCATTATATATCTCAAAATAGCGTAAATAAGGCTGAGTTTCGAAATCGGTTAAACATAATATAGCTGAGTGTAAATCAAGAATCAACACAGTGATAGTAGTAAATAGCCCCCAAGGGGTCCAAACAGGTCGACACAAGGCCCAAAACATGGCATACAACCCAAATATGGTAATAATCTTAAAACATGAAATATCATATGATTTAAAATCAAATACGCAACTTAATAGTTGCCACGGGACGGACCAAGTCACGATCCCCCAACAGTGCGCGCCACACACTCGTCATCTAGCATGTGCGCCACTCCAAAATAGTGAGAAAATACTAATTCCGGGGTTTCATACCCTCAAGACAAGATTTACAGTCATTATTTACCTCAAACCGGCCCGAAAACTACTCCGCGATGCTCTTGCCTCTCGAATCGGCTCACGAATGCTCCAAATCTAACCAAAACCAGATTAATATCATCAATATATGCTAGGGAGACGAAACCCATTCGAAAATTATCAAAATTATGCACAAATTCCAAAATTGGTCAAACCCGACCCCCGAGCCCACATCTTCGGAATCCGATAAAAATCACAAAACTAGAATCCTTATCCTTCCACGAGTCTACCCATATGAAATATATCAAAATCTAACCACAAATGACCCTTCAATTTCTCAATTGAAGTCTCAAGTTTCCAAGCCCTAACTCCCAATTTAATCACTAATTTTCCCATAGATTTCACCCTAAATCAGTCCAAAAATCACATAGAAACGAGTTTAGGTTCAAAAATCTTACTGCCACGAGTAGCTTCTTCAGCTGCATTTTCCAACTTTAATCCTTCCGATGACTATCTGAAATCATCCCGAGCCCCTCGGGACCCAACCAAAAACACAATAAAGTCATAAATTATCACCCGAACTTAGTCAAACCCTCAGAACGCCCAAAATAACATTGAAACACGAATTCGACTCATGATTCAAGCCTAAGAATCCTAAATTTTCCAAAAAATCATCTACGATGCCGAAACTAACCAAAACTCGTCTGAATGACCTGAAACTTTGCACATATATCTAATATGACCCTACGAACCTGCTCTAACTTCCGGAATTCCATTCCTACCCTGATAGCTAATTTTCCATTGCCGACCGAAAATCGTCAAAAACTCAATTTTTCCAATTCAAGCCTAATTCTACTCCAGACATCAAAACCACATTCCAAACACACTCCTAAGTCTCAAATCACCTAACGAAGCCATCTGAACCATAAAATCTACGTTCCGAGGTCCTTTACCAATAAGTCAACTCCATGTTGCCTTTTCCATTTATTATGCCAATTTAAGAGATTAAGTGTCTCAATTCTCACCACGACTACTCCGAACTCGAACGAACCGACCCAACACATCAAAATTAGGTTAATTAACACATGACAAAGCTGAAACAAGGGAAACGGGGCTAGTCTTACGGAAACCGACCGGGTCATTACATGTACCTAGACTGAAAAAAAGGTGTGGATATCTACTCATTATACCAAAATTGTATTCCCATGTAGCCTCCTCAGCAGCTGACCTTTCCAAAGCACTTTCACACATAAAATATACTTAGATCTAAATTTTTGAGCATGTCGATCTACAATAGCTATCAGTTGTTCATAAAGTTGTACTATGCTAAAGTCAAAAACATGCGACTTATATTCATGATACTTCTGAAGCATAGAGCTCTCATAAACATACTCATGACCCATAAAACCCATGAACCTAGAGATATGATACCAACTTTGTCACGACCCAAAATCCCACCAACGATCGTGATGGCACCTGAACCCCAATGCTAGGCAAGCTAATATCCAACATATATCAAACTAAGCATAACAAGATCATAATATAATTGTCATCTCATAAACATGTGGAATGACTCCTTTATTTATAATACGAGAATACTTTTCCCCAAATCCTTTACGGAGTCATGAGCTCTAAAATACGATACAACAAGATCTTCCAGTCAATAAAATATTGTCTAAAATATAAATAACAGTATGTTAGAAAATGAAGGGGACTCCAAGGGTCAACGGATGATCATGCAAAACTACCTCAAGTCTTCAATATCATCCACTGTCACCCTCATTAGATCCACTCAATCCAATGTCAGAATCTACACAAATATTACGGAAGAGTAGTGTGAGTACGAGACGCCATGTACCGAGTAAGTATTAAGACTTTGATGAAGTAGTAATAAGGTCCAAGTAATGAGATACCTACTAACAAATATACATGTATAATTCATATCTATTCACAACAAGTCTATAAATAAAATATGCGGCATTGTATAAGTATACATCATGAGATACCAAATAAACAAGGACAATTTTATCTTATTTGTCAGGTCCAACGCGTATAATAGAGACATCAAGTAGCATCTTAGAAGATAAATATAGAAAGCATATAGTATGCATAATATGGCATAAAAAATTCACTTGTATGCTCAAGCTTCCACACTTATACTCAAAACTCACCTCATCAGAATCAACTAGTAATGTATCAATATCCTACAGCATGTGTGTACGCCATCAAGAGAGTAACATGAGAAGAAGACCCTAAGTGGATGTATCCATATCCACATGTTGCACGATAACAATCTCGTGCCATAATAATTTCAATAACACCAAATATGCATGGCAGAAACTTCGTGTTATATCCAAATCAATCTACTTAACATGTCCATATGTGCCATAATCATAGCAATCCAAAATAATATTTCACCTCCCAAGAGGCATATTTTCATATATAATGCATAAGGACATAATAAGCAGATGTGTGCTCGAGATATAAATCATGACTACGGCTAAATAAAATATATCAATAACTTACACGAATAGCTCATCATTCCCAATTAAGATGTAGTAATCCAAAACATGAATACTAAGGTGAAAAATAAGCTTACCTAGTCATACAACATAAATCACAGAAATCACACTACCAAACAGGCCATAATAAAGGCCTGAAGTCTAACTTATATATGAATAACCCCTACCTCACGCATATACGCTCGTCAGTTTACATAAAGTTGCTCCCCACACATTTCAATTAAACAAACAACGAAATATCCTAAGGTTTATTCCTCAAATCAAGATTAGACAAGATACTTGTCTTAACATCCAAATCAACCCTCTAAAACTGTCTTTCCTTTGGATACCACCTCCAACTGGCTCAAATCTAACTAAATAATACTCAATAGGATCAAATAATATGATAGGAATTAATTTTGAACAACAAATATTTAATCTTTAATCAATTCCTATAAACTCAACAAAAGTCCATCCGAGCTCACATTGTCAAAACCCGAGCCTATGGATAGATCTCGTTAACCCATGACCCCACGACTCTAAATATATTTTTAATTATCAAATCTAAGTCCAAATTGATACTCAAAACCTCAATTTACACTCTCTTAAAATGTAGACAGATATCCTAAATTTCACTTCAAAGTTCCATATTTTAGGTGTACTTACCCTCAAGATTGTAGTGAAAATATCTTTCAAAATCGCCTCTTCCTGATCTTCAAATTTTAAAAATGGTGAAAAATAAGCTAAAACTCGAAACCATTATGTCTAATCCAGCTGCAGATCACAGATGCAAACAGAAGAGATTATAGGTACGGACAGTATAGCCTATCTACAATTGTCGCAGATGCGACCAACAACTCACAAGTGCGCCTTAAGTATCATAGTTGTGACACCCTCTTATCAGAGTCGCCTCTGCGGGTGTGCACCACTCTCCACAAGCGCGACTATCTCACCTAAGTACCATTCATCGCAGGTGCAGCCAAATCTCTAGAACCAACCCCTTGCATATACGAGCCAATCCATCGCAGGGGGCGCCCTTCGCACACGTGCACCCTCCTTTCCAGTTACGATGCATCAAACACCAAAAATTTCTAAACAACTCCAAAATGGTTCGAAACCATCCCGAAACTCACCCGAGTCGCCCGGGTCCCCTTTCAGTCATACCCATAAGTTCGTATAACTTATTCAAACTTATCTAAAGGCTCAAAATACCATAAATAACATCAAAATCAAGAATGAAATGACAAATATATTCCCTAACTTTCAAACTTCCAACTTCGCCCAAACGCATCTGAATTATACTTACGCATTGCGGATCATAACCAAACTCCGAACATAAGTTCATTTCAACTATTAGGACCTATCTAAGGTTGCAAAACTTCAATCAAAGCTCATTAACCCAAAAGTCAACTATCAGTCAAACTTATGAACTCTCCAATTCTTCAAATTGTCAACTCTAGATAAATAGAATAAAAATCTTCTAGAAACATACAAAACCAAATCTGAGCATACGCCCAAGTCCAAAATCGCCATACGAACCTATAGGAACTCCCAAATCCTGATGTTAAGGTCGTTTACTCAAAAGTCAAACCTTTATTAACTCTTATAACTTAAGGCTTCCAAAATAGAACTAGGTGTTCCAATCCACTTTCAACCCTTCCCAGAACAAAATCAACTATTCCCGTAAGTTATAAAATATCAAAAGAAATTACGGAAAGCATCAAAAGGGGAATGGGGTTCTAGTATTCAAAATGATCGATCGGATCATTACATATGTGTTGCAACTCTTATGTTGCTTTCTTCTATTATTGCTCATTTATCCTGCTACTTCATTATTTGCAGGAAGTACGAGGGATGTTAATGCATTGTTACTTTTTCATCTTGCTTAAGCCTTATACATAGTGTTATCGGATACTTGTGCCGAGGATGGGAGATAACAGAAACGCATACGATAATCGAGTTGATTGCTAATTGACGAGAGTACCATTGTCACTAAATATACGTAGTTAGTTGAACATTTGATACGGCAATAAGTTCATTCAGTGTCATCCATTGAAAAGGGGAAAAGAAAAGGAACAATCAATCTTTTTTCCGTAATATAGAATACAAGATTTAGTAAAATGACGATTAATCATAAGATTTAAGTGTCTATAGATAACACCTTTATGCTAGATTTACCACATCGAATTAGAGAATAACTAAATTTTCTAATAGCTACTATAATTTCATTAGTTACAAGGAAAAAGAAATACAATATATGGCATTACCATTAAACCATGACTTGTATTACAACACAATCAGACTACAAGGTTGTATACGTTAAAATAAGGCCCGCCCGATTTTACTGATTAATCGAGACCAGAGTGATGGATCGAAGATCGACCCCGTAACAGATCAGATCGAGCATGAAGATGAGATACCGAGTTCGGGATTCAAAGTACCTATCGAGATCCAGATCAATAGTGATCGAGACTAAATGAGACAGACATCGAGCAACACCGGAGATATTATAATAACAGAAAGGCAAGATATTCGTGATTGGTCGAAGATCATGGAGGAAATATCAGAATGGATCGAATCAAGAGCGGATGTTTGGCTAATCATGGGATTTCCTTTTGTAATTAGAGTTGTACCATATGTACAATTCCTCTACTATATAAAGGGGGTTCTAATAATTTGTAACACACATTATTCACACATATCAAAGCAATAACACTCTCTCTTGCTTATACTCTATTGTTCATCAGTTTACTTTCTACTTCATTACTTTAATATCAGTCAGTTCGAGGGCACTCTAGCTCGAGGGCTGAATTGCATTTGAACACAGTTTTGCCTTACTTTATTGTTAATTTCCATTATTAATCTTTATATTTATCAATTAGTATCAGGTGAAATCACGTGTCCTTAAAACTATATTATAAGTTTAATTATTATCCGATTTTAAGGGTAAACAGTTTGGCGCCCACCGTGGGGCTAAGGATAATAGTGATTTCTTAATACTAATTCTGATTACACACACTGCTTTACACGTGTTCTCGTAAGTGTTTTGAGTTCAGGATAAACATGTCAAACTCACAAGTAGCACCCACACATGGTGAAAACAGCCTCAGATTTCAGGGGGAAATTGACAATATAGCCACTCCAGGGATCGAAGTGCCCAAGCTGACCTCGAGGGAGTACCCATTGCAAAATATGTCGATTTCAGTTCACATGTCGCCCTATATGCACATCTGGGTGTTGATCCCGAAGTTAGCGTACGTACGGAAGTTCGATAAGGTGGTCGAGGTACTCATGGCGGAGAAGATGGTGGATTCAGCCTTCAGCTGATATTTGAGATGTTATAGGCTCAGCAAGCTGTTATAGCACAACTACAAAATCATAATCGTGCACCAAGTAGGGTCGAACCTGAGCCCCCACTAGAAGTTGTTAACAGAGCCGAGTATGTACCGGAAAGATCGAACGCTAATGACTCTGGGACTAACCCTGCTACTATGAAAATGCTTGAGGAGCTCACTAAACGAATTGAATCAGGGGAAAATAATATCGAGGCTAATGAAAAGAAGGTGGAGACATACAACTCCCGAGTTGACGAAATACTGGGGGCACTACCGATTCTGAAATGTTTGGATTCAAAGAAGTTTGTGCAGAAGCCTTTCCCTCCAAGTGCGGCTTCAAAGCCCATCTCGAAGAAATTATGAATGCTAGAAATTCCCAATTACAATGGGACCACTGACTCTAATGAGCATGTCACTTCTTATACATGCACAATAAAGGGGAATGACTTAGAAGATGATGAGATTAAATTTGTTGTACTGAAGAAGCTTGGAGAAACATTATCGAAAGAGGTGATGATATGGCACCACAATTTGCCGCCCAATTCTTTGCCATGCTTGCAGATTCCTTCGTGAAGGCACACGTCGGAGCAATAAAGGTTGCGGCTAGTAAGTCAGACCTCTTCAAGGTGAACCAAAAAGACAACGAAATGTCAAGGGAAATCGTTTCTCGGTTCCAGATGGAATGCATGGACCTACCCCCGTTCATGGATTATTGGGTAGTTCAAGCCTTTAATCAATGATTGAACGAACGAAGTTCGGTCGCATCACGACAACTAAAATAGAATTTAATTGAATATCCAGCGGTGACCTGGGTCGATGTGCATAATCGGTACCAGTCAAAGATCAGGGTCGAGGACGATCAATTTGGGACCCCTTCCGGTTCTATTTACCCAAACAGGCCCATCGGCAGAATTCAAAGGGACATTGATAGAGAACCCCGATCGAATAGAGATCAGTACCAATCATACAACGTAGATCGTAGAAACAGTGACCGAGATCGTAATCCCATTCGAAATGATCGAAGAAATGATCGGGGACAGAGCTCCCGAGGGCTCATGAGTAAAAGTGGATTCGCTAAACATGTCGAGCCCACGGAAGCACCACCACTATCAGAATACAACTTTAGCATCGACGCATCGGGTATTGCATCAGCCATTGGAAGGATAGAGGATACTAGATGGCCTAGGCCCCTACAGACCGATCCAGCTCAAAGGAGCCCTAATCAAATATGCAAATACCATGGAACCCATGGCCATAGAACCGAAGACTGCAGACATATAAGGGAGGAGGTGGCCCGTCTATTCAACGGGGGTCATCTTCGAGAATTCTTGAGCGACCTAACTAAAAATCAATTCTGAGACAGGGACACAAACAGGAAAAATGAACATGAAGAATCATAGCACGTGATTCCCTTGATCGTTTGTGGGGTCGATATTCCACAAGGGACCGTGTTCAAACGCACCAAGGTGTCGATCACCAGGGAAAAACGAACTCGAGACTATGTACCAGAAGGCACCTTGTCGTTCAGTGACGAGGAAGCGGAAAGGAACTCACAACCCCACAATGATGCATTGGTAATCTCTATTCTTATGAATAAAATTTAGGGTAAACATGTTTTAATTGATCCAAGAAGCTCGACCAATATTATTCGATCGAGGGTCGTGGAGCAGCTTGATCTACAAGATCAGATTGTGCCCGCAACTTGGGTTCTCAATGGCTTCAACATGGAGAGTGAAACTACTAAGGGTGAAATCATCTTGCCAGTAGCTGGAACCATTCAAGAAACAAAATTCCATGTGATCAAGGGCGACATGAGATACAATGCCCTGCTCGAGAGACCCTTGATTCATAACATGAGGGCGGTCCCTTCAACTCTTCTCCAAGTTCTCAAGTTCCCAACATCGGAGGGAGTAAAAATAGTGTATAGGGAGCAGAATGCCGCCAAAACGATGTTTGCAGTCGGTGAAGTGATACCAGTATCAATACTCTCATCAACAAAGGGATAGGAGTTCAAAGTAAAGAAGGAAGATAAATAGCAACCACAGGTGCTAGCCTCGACCCAATCGGAGGAAGGAGGGGTGGACGAGGATGAAGAAAAATGGATCCCCCAATCCTTCATAATTCCTGATGACTCCGACGCCACAAAATCAATGGTTGAACAGCTGGAGCAAGTCATACTGATCGAATATCTACCCGATCGAAAGGTACACCTGGGCACAGGATTAACCCCCGAGGTCAAGGAAAAACTCATTCAATTCCTTATAGATAATATGGATTGTTTTTCTTGGTCCTATCCAGATACGACAGGGATCCCACTGGATATCACTACACATCGACTAAGCTTGGACCCGAAGTTCTGCCCAATAAAATAAAATAGAAGGCCTCAGTCCGAGGTAAAGCATGCATTCATCAAGGACGAGGTAACCAAACTTCTCAAAATAGGATCCATTCGGGAGGTAAAGTATCCCGAATGGTTAGAAAACGTAGTTGTACTCCCTAAAAAGGGAAATAAACTTAGAATGTGCGTAGACTATAAGGATTTAAACAAAGAATGCCCTAAAGATTCCTCCCTTTTTCGAATATCGATCACATGATCGATGCCACGGCCGGCCACGAGCTCCTTAGTTTTCTCAATGCCTACTCCGGGTACAATTAGATACAAATGAACTCGGAGGATCAGGAAAAGACTTCGTTCATCACTAAATACGGCACCTATTGTTATAACAAAATGCCGTATGGACTAAAAAATATTGTTTCTACTTATCAACGCCTAGTAAATCGAATGTACGAAGAACAAATAGGTTAATCAGTGGATGTTTATATTGACGACATGCTAGTTAAGTCCCTGCGAGCATAGGACCATTCGAAACATCTGCAGACGACATGCTAGAAAAAATTTTAACAATTTGATTATTACAAGTATTATAATCTATATTATTGTAAATATCAAAAATAATGACTTGAATTTTTCGCAAATTATTTATATCAAAGACTTTTTTGGTTAATTAGGATTATTCTTAACGTTAAAGAGATTTTTTTTTGTTCATTCAAATCTTAATAATAGCTCATCCCAAGTTTTAAGTATTTAATTGTAATTATAATTTTTATCCAATAAGAATTTTATGTTCAATATAATAAAAAAAATCGTTTAGGATACACGTATCGCGCGTGTATCCTATCTTAATGAGTGTTTGAGTTACAAAATAAAATTTTAAGTTCCTGAAAATATTCATTAATATTGACTAACATTGTACGTATAAATAACTCAATTTAGAAAAAAATGTCTCATAGTATCACGACGCGGAATCCCTATCGTCGGGAGTGTGATGGCGCCTAACATCACACTTGTTAGGCAAGCCAATGTTAGAGATTTAGTAGCCAATCCATTTACATTTCATTTATTAACAACAAGCAAGATATAACAAGTCGAAATGAATGCGGAAACATATAGATAAGATTCAAATATATACTCTACTACTACCTAGAATTCGGAGTCACAATCCACGAACATTCTACAATTTTACTACAAGTATTTTCCCGAAAGAAATGCTACTGTTTTTTAAATAAAGAAACAGTAAAGTATGAGGTGTAGAAGGAGATGCCAGGGCATGCGGACGCCAACAGATCTACCTTGGGTCTCCTATCAGAAGGATCCTGCAGCTAACCTCAAGATCAGCTTGGACCAGCTCCAAAATCTACACAGGAAGTGCAAAGTGCAGTATCAGTACAACCGACCCCATGTACTAGTAACTGTCGAGCCTAACCTCGACGAAGTAGTGACGAGGCTACGGCGGGTCACTCACAATATATCTTGTATGCAGTATAAATAATAAAAGCAGAAAAGGAAGCTAGAATAGAAGTAAGCAATAACTTGCTGGGAATAACTACAGTTCTCAGAAGTAATTCAACAACATTCAGATACTACAAATCCTTAAGTGCAAATAAGAATACCGTACAACTAACACAATGCAGGGAAAACATAAACACATAAGTTGTTGCGGCGCGCAACCCGATCCCACCATACATATCATATTCCAATCTTATTTCCTCAAAATAGCATAAACAACAGAATACAAATAAAAGTGTTGTGACGTGCAACCTGATCCCACCATCCCACCATATCACAATAATCCCAACCACAGTTCACCCTTATTCCACCACAATCCACCCTTATTACACATGTTGCGGCGTGCAACCCGATCCTACCGTACAATATCAATTCACCATTATTCCTCCTCAATATATCACCCTTATTCCACCTGTTGTGGAACGCAACCCGATCTCACCATATCAATATCAATTACTCAGTAAGTACAGAAACATTCACAATTCAAATCACAAAACCCTTCACAATACTTAAACATCAAACCAAAGCAAATGAGAAGCTTGTACACTATAATAATTCACACAAGTAATACTACTCAGCGAAGCCAATCCAGAATATACCATAAATGCATCGATAAACCAGTTTAAGCAAATAATATGAGACAATGAATCTACGGAATAACTAATACCTTCAACAAAGGGAAACGATGTCTAACAAGTAGCAATTAGGCATAGGAATATAAGTAAAGCATGTAACAGTTAAGGTAGGGAAAAGACAATATAAGAAGAACAAGAAAAAAATAGGCAAAACACAGATAAATTGGCAGCTCATAAGTACTCGTCATCTCACATATACGCTGCTCACATGAATTTCATATAGAAATTAGGTCGAGGGTTCCTAATCCCTCAAGTCAAGGTTAGACACAACACTTACCTCGCTCCACATGCCACTCAATGCTCAATTAAAGATTTTCCTCTAGAATCCACCTCCAAACCACACGTATCTTCCACAAACGACTCAATAATATCAAATATTGCTAAAGAAACCAATTACAATGCATAACTTTAGATTTTCCCAAGTTTTCCCCCAAAAGTCAAAATTCGACCCCGGGCCCGCTAGGTCAAAACCTGAGGTTTGGACCAAAATCTACTCACCCATTCACCCCCAAGCCCGATTATGTAATTTTTTTCGAAATCCTACCTCAATTCAAGGTCTAAATTCTATTTATGCAAAAAAAACCGTAATTATACCCAAACCCCCAATTTCCACTATGAAAATCCTAGATTCTAGGTTAAAAATCCATGAAATGTGATGGGTAATTGAAAGAAAGTGGTTTAGGATCACTTACCAATGTTTTGGGGAATAAATGGTCTTGGAAAAATTGCCTCTAGGGTTCTAGGATTCGAAAATTTGGGGAAATGAATCAAAAATCCCGTCTAAGTCTAATTTCATCAGCTGCAGATATCGCATTTGCGACTTGGGCTTCGCAAATGCAAAGCCCGCAAATGCAAAGGGACCAATGCAAATGCGAAGTCCTTCACACTTTTGCATTTTTCGCAGATGCGAAGAGAGGTTCGCTAATGGAAAACGGAGGACCACAAATGCAACACAATCATCGCAAATGCGAAGACTACCTTCCCCAGACCAACTTTGCAAATGTGAAGGTTATTTCGTAATTGCGAAACCTGTGTGGCCCAGCTACTCTTCGCATTTGCGATGAGAAGCTCACAAATGCAAAACTCTCATATGTCGCAATTGCGATGCCTGATCTCGCAAATGCGAGATCAGAGACCTGCAACAAGATCAGTTACACCAGCAAATCTTCTAAGTTCAAATCACTCTGTAGCCTATCCGAAACTCACCTGAGCCCTCGGGTCTCCAAACCAAACATGCACACAAGTCTAAAAAAATCATACAGACTTGATCGCATGATCAAATTGCCAAAATAAATCCTAGAACTATGAATTGAACACCAAATCGAATGAATTTTTCAAGAAAACTTTGAAATTCCTATTTACACAAACGGACGTCTTAATCACGTAAAATCAACTCCATTTTTCATCAAATTTCACAGTCAATTCATAAATATAGTGTTGGACCTATACCAGGTTCTGGAACCAAAATATAGACCCGTTATCAAAAAAGTCAAACTTTGGTCAAACACTTTAATTTCGTTAAGCTTTCAACTTTCAAATTTTGACATAGTCCGATATCTCGGAATAGAGAGTTTCGATTTTGATTTCGGGGCATACGCCCAAGTCGCAAATCACTATACGGACCCATCGGGACCGTCGAAATATGAATTCGGGCCTGTTTACCAAAAAATTAAGCGAAGTCAACTCACATGAAGTTTTTAGGAAAATTTTCCTATTTTTATCAGTTTTTTAACATAAACTCTCTGGAAAGATGCCCGGATTGCGCACGCAAATTGAGGAAGGCTAAAACATGAATTTACAGGATCCGTATCACATAATTAAGTTTAAATCACAAGATGACCTATCGGGTCATCACATTCTCCACCTCTAAAATAATCGTTCGTCCTCGAACGGACATAGAAAAGTAACTGAACTAGTGAATATGTGGGGATATCTAATCAGCATGTCTGACTCGGGCTCCGAAGTAGCTGCCTTAACAGGATGACCTCTCCGCTGCACCCGGACTCAAGGATAACTCTTCGACCTCAACTGACGAACCTGCCTGGCTAGAATAGCCACTGGCTCCTCCTCGTAAGTCAAATCCCTATCCAACTGGACAGAGCTGAATCTAACATGTGGTACGGATCACCGTGATACTTCCGGAGCATTAACACATGGAACACTAGATGAACTGGTGATAACCTCAGAGGTAACGCAAGCCTGTAAGCCACCTCTCCCACTCTTTCGAGGATCTCAAAAGGTCCTATATACCTAGGGCTCATCTTGCCTTTCTTTCGAAACCTCATGACACCCTTCATGGGTGATACCCGAAGCAACACTCTCTCCCCGACCATGAATGTAACATCACGAACTCTACGGTCGGTATAACTCTTCTGCCTGGACTGAGTTGTGCGAAGTCGCTCTTGAATAGTCTTGACTTATGAATGCTTGACTGGTAACTGTTGTTGTAGGCAAACTGGTAACTGTTGTTGTAGGAAAACTCTGCAAGGGGAAAAAATGAATCCCACGATTGTCTGAAATCTATGACACGTGCGCGGAGCATATCCTCCAAGATCTGAATAGTGCACTCGGACTGTCTGTACATCTAAGGATGAAATGTTGTGTTCAACTGAACTCGCATACCCAACTCACATTGTACTACCCTCATGAAGTGTGAGGTGAACTGCGTACCTCGATCAAATATGATAGACATGGGTACACCATGAACACGGATGATCTAGCGGATGTAAATCTCTGCCAACCGCTCCGAAGAATAGGTAACTGCCAAAGGAATGAAGTGCGCTGACTTAGTCAGCCTGTCCACAATGACCCAAACGGCATCAAACTTCCTCTGAGTCCGTGGGAGTCCAACAACGAAGTCCATAATGATACGCTCCCACTTCCACTCAGGAATCTCTATCTGCTGAAGCAAACCACCGGGTCTCTGATGCTCATACTTCACTTGCTGACAATTCAGGCACCGAGCTACATAAGAAACTATATCCTTCTTCATCCTCTTCCACCAATAATGTTGCCGCAAGTCCTGATACATCTTGGCGGCGCCCGGATGAATAGAATACCGGGAACTGAGGGCCTCTTCAAGAATCAAATCTCGAAGTCAATCAAATATTAGGCACAAAAACACGACCATGCATCCTCAAGACTCCGTCATCTCCAATAGTAACCTTCTTGGCACCACCGTGCCGCACTATGTCCCTAAGGACCAAAAAATAAGGTTCACCATACTGCCGATCTCTGATACGCTCAAACAAAGAAGACTGAGCAACTGTACAAGATAGAACACAACTGGGCTCTGAAATATCCAGCCTCACAAACTGGTTGACCAAAGTCTGAACATCTGATGCTAGCAGCCTCTCACTGACTGGAATGAACGTAAGGCTGACCATACTTGCTGCCTTCCTACTTAATGCATCGGCCACCACATTGACCTTCCCGGGATGACACAAGATGGTGATGTCATAGTCTTTCAATAGCTCCAACCACCTCATCTGCCTCAAATTGAGATCCTTTTGCTTGAACAAATACTAAAGGCTCCGATGATCCGTGAAAACCTCACACGACAAGCCATAAAGATAGTGCATCTAAATCATCGGCAAATGGACAATGGCTGCCAACTCTAAATCATGGACAGGGTAATTATTCTAATGAACCTTTAACTGCCACGATGCATATACAATCACCCTGCCCTCCTGCATCAATACTGCACCGAGCTCAACACGGGAATCATCACGATGTACCGTGTAAGATTCTGAACCTGTGGGAAACGCCAGCATCGACGTTGTAGTCAAAGTAGTCATGAGCTTCTAAAAGCTCGCCTGACACTCGTCTGACCATCTGAATGGGACACCCTTCTGGGTCAACCTGGTCAACACCAGCATTCATGGATCTGATGAACCGAGTGTTCAAGCCTTATTTGGACATATTTGTGATTGTGTTTATTGACGATATCTTGATCTACTCCGCATTCGAGAGGAGCACGAGCAATATCTTAGGATTGTGGTTCAGACTCTAAGAGACAACCAGTTGTATGCTAAATTTTTGAAGTGCGAGTTTTGGTTGGATTCAGTCGCTTTCTTGGGACACGTCGTATCAGCAGGGGGCATTCAGGTAGATATTAAGAAGATTAAGACAATTTAGAACTGGTGGGGCATTTTTCAGCCCAAAGGAGATCACCAGAAACTCATAATGCCCGTACCGAGTCCGAAAAGCTATCTTAGGGACATTGGATTCCCTAATTCTCAACTGATGATAGCCAGATCTAAAATCAGTCTTCGAAAACACCTTGGCACCCTGAAGTTGATCAAATAAGTCATCAATCCTCGGTAATGGATACTTGTTCTTGATGGTGTCTTTGTTTAACTGCCGATAATCTATACACATCCTCAAAGATCCATCTTTCTTCTTCACAAATAATACCGGTGCACCCCAGGGCGAGACACTAGGTCTAATGAAGCCCTTATCAATAAAATTTTGAAATTATTTCTTTCAATTCGTTCAACTCTGGTAGGGCCATACGGTATGGCGAAATGGAAATGGGTTTAGTGCTTAAAGCCAAATCAATACAGAAATCAATATCCCTGTCGAGTGGCATTCCTGGCAAGTCTGCGGGAAATACCTCTGGAAACTCACGGACAACTGGAACTGAATCCATGGAAGGAACCTCCGCGCTAGAATCATGAACATTAGCCAAATAATATAGACACCCATTCTCGATCATACGTTGAGCCTTCATATAAAAGATAACCATGTTGGTAGAATGGCTAGGAGTCCCCCTCCACTCTAATCGAGGAAACACCGGCAAGGCTAAGGTCACCGTCTTGGAGTGATAATCCAATATATCGTGATAAGGTGACAACCAATCCTTACCCAATATAACATCAAAATCAACCATATCGAGGAGTAGAAGTTCTACACTAGTCTCAAGACTCCCAATAGTGAACACACACGAACGATAAACATGATGTACAACAATAGCATCCCCAACAGGTGTGGACACATATACAGGGGCACTAAAAGAATCACAAGGCACCACCAAATATGAAGCAAAATAAGATGACACATAGGAGTAAGTAGACCCCGGATCAAATAAAACTAAAACATCTCTACTGAAAATTAAAACAGTACCTGTAATAACAGCATCGGATGACCCAGCCTCGAGCTGGCTGGAAAAGCATAATATCGGGGATGGGCCCCACCACTCTGAACCATATCCTTGGGACAGACTTTAGGTGGCGGGTCTCCTCCTCTAACGACCTGACCTCCACCTTTAGCAATTTGGCCCCTACCTATGACTTCCTGACACCTGCCTTTGGTTAGCTGAGCAGGCGATACAGAAACTGGTGCCAGAACCATGGAACGAGAACCCTGATGTTGTGTTGAAAAATCCAATAGTCTCGGGCAGGTCCTCCTGATATGCACATAACCACTACACTCGAAACATCCATCCTGGTATTGTGGCGGTGGAAGCTGAGATTGAACCGAACGGGCCGGATGAACATGATAATAACTCTGAATAGGAGGTACACTGTAGGCTGACTATCCAGAAGAAGACACATAAGGACCACGACTCCCTGAAGCACTATGGGATACCTGAAGTGCTGAATGAAACGACCTAGGGGGATGGCCCCTACCAAAAGTACCCCTGCCTCCAGATGAGGCATCATTAAACCCGCCCAAATGATGAGGTATCTTGTCAGACCCCTGACCTACCTGTCCAAGGACCATCTTGACTCGCCTAGCGACATTGGCAACCGCCTGAAAAGAAATATCACTCCTAGTCTCCTTAGCCATCTGCAATCTAATATGCTGAGCAAGTCCCTCAATAAACCTCCCTGCCCTCTCTCTCAGTAGGAAGGAAAATAAGAGCATGACGGGCCAAATCCACAAAATAGGTCTCATACTGAGTAACGGTCGTATACTATGCTGAAGACGCTCGAACTGATGGCGGTGCTCCTCTCTCAATGTGATAGGAGAAACTTCTCTAGAAAGAGCTGAGAGAACTGGTCCCAAGTAAGAGCAGGCGACCCCGCTAGTCTGGTCAAAAAATAATCTCTCCACCATTTCTTGGCGGAACCAATCATCTGAATGCAGCAAAGTTGACCTCATTGGTCTCCAATATACCCATGTTCTGAAGCACCACATGATAGTTGTCAAGATACTCATAGGGATCCTCTAAAGATGCACCAATGAAGTTAACTGGGAAGAGCTTGGTAAACTTTTCCAATCTTCATAAAGCCTCAGAAGACATAGTTGGCCCATCATCGGCCTGTGCCACAACAACCGGCTGAGGTACTCTAACAGGTTGAGCTGCTGGAGTCTAATACTAGGGAGCCATCTGCTCCGAAGTGTGAGTAGCAGGAGTTTGTGCTCCTTCTCTAGCCTAAGAGACGACTGGTGCCATGGGAAATACGCCAGGCTAGGCCACACTCTCCATAAGGCCCACCAAATGGACCAAAGCGTCTTGAAGCACTAGGGTGGAAATGAACCCCTACGTAATAAAGAGTTTCATCATATGATCTTTGGCGAGACTTGTCTGTTGAGCTGTTTCTTTTGGCTAAATTGAGGTATCTAGACCTGAGATTTGTACTATCATATCGGGATAAAGAATGTTTGGAAGAATGATACCATATTTCCGCTAAGGATTTGGGAAATTTCCCTAGGCAGACGAGTGAACTTCTTGGCTTATTGATCAGATGAGTGGTTAAGAGATTCTGTGTGTTTCTTTCATCAGCGGCAGTTTACGGAGGTTTTGAATAAGGTTTTTTTATATGAGATTTACTACCGGTACCGAATTTTTTTGTGCAACCATGATGGTCAGTAGTTACTACTGTGAGTATCCGAGTGATGGGGTATATCATGTGATCACATCTTGGGTTACGGTTATGGCTTGGCACCACTTGTTTAGACTTATACAGTGGGTAGATGTGAGATTCGAGTTTTGTAATGAAATATGGATGTTGGAGATTGGATTCTAAGATTAAGGACCAAGGTTGAAGTAAGGATCTCTAGTTATGTTGTGTTGGCAGGCGTGTATGGAGCGGGGTGACATAGGATCACCTCGGTTATGTGCATGTTAAGGTTACACCGTGGTTTGATGTCCTTGAAACAAATTTTTGCACGTTCGAGGACGAACGTATGTTTAAGTGGCGGAGAATGTAACCACCCGACCGGTCGTTTTGAGCATTTGCACTTCACTCGGTAATTTGAGGGAACGAGTATCTCCGTATGATGTATTATGACTTGTGTGAATCGTCGGTTTTGGTTTTCAGGTTATTCGAAATCGATTTGGAAGAATGAATTACATCAATTGAAGCTTTAAGTTGGAAGAGTTGACCAAGTTTGATTTTTTAGCATTTGACCTCGGATTGGAGTTTTCATGGTTCCTTTAGGTCCAGATGTTGATTTTGGACTCGATTTTATGCCCGAATTTGCATTTGGATATTTCTAGAAGGATTCGACACTAATTGGAAAAAGTTGGAAATTTGAAGGTTTGAAAAGTTCACAAGTTTGACCGAGAGATGACTTCGATGATATCGGTTTCAAATTATGGTTATGAGGATTTAAATATATTCGCTATATCATTTTGGATTTGTGTGCAAAATTTGAGTTCATTCCAAGTTGATTTGATATGTTTCGACGCAAGTTTTTGAAAGTTCGAAAGTTCATTAAGTTCGATTTGAGGTGCGATTCGTCGTTTCGATGTTGTTATGCATGATTTGAGGCCTCGAGGAGGTCCGTGTTATGTTATGGGACTTGTTGGTATATTCGTATGAGGTACCAAGGGGCTCGGATGAGTTTTGTATAGGTTTGGGTTGGGTTGAGCTCGTTTTTCTTATATTTCGACGTTGTTTCTTCAAGGATAAATGGTACCACATTTATAAATGAGTTCAAATTTATGTTTTTATGGAATAACTAGATCTGTGTCGTAATTATTGATCCATATAAAAAAGAATCGTCAAATTTGGACATTGTATGAGAAGTTTATGGTCATTTTACTAAGAATTGGGTTGTTAAATTTTTATATTAATTACGAAATTGCCACTGACTTCGTATTTAAAAATCTGCACTATTTTCAAATATTGAAACCAACATATCTCCTCATTATAAGGTCAAATGGAGTGATTTAAAAGCCTAACTTGACTGCAATTTCACAAGGAATCTATTGGAGGGATCAAAAGAGAATTTCGGGATCATTTGGCTCACGAAACGAGGCAGAACAACTGGGCAAGAATACTTAATATCACGGGTTGTTCATTTGGTCATATTTTGAGTTGGGGAGCTCGGATTTGGGAAACATTTGGAGGCGATTTTCACCATATGAATTGGGGTAAGTGTTCCCTACTCGGTTTTGATTATATTTCGTGAATCTATCTTCGATTTTAGCTTTTGGTTGATTAATTATAAAGAGAAAATTGAGAGTTTTTGCCTAAAGTTTCATAATGTGAATTTTTGAGTTTTGAACATCGATTCGGAGTCGGATTTGAGTGAAACTAGTATGATTGGACTCATAATTGAATGATTTATTGGATTTTGTGAGTTTTGTCGGGTTCCAAGGCGCGGGCCCGGGTGATTTTTGGCCGGCTTTGGATTTTGATTAAAGATTCAACCTTTATCGATTGGGTTTGTTTCCTTTAGCATTATTTGATATATTTGAGTTGCTTTTGGCTAGTTTCGAGCAGTTCGGAGGATGATTTGAGCGGGATAACGCTTCTAGTGTATCAATTTGGCTTGTTGGAGGTAAGTATCTTGCCTAACTTTGTTGAGGAAACTTTTCCTACTATTTGACATTATTTGCTACGTGCGGGGGTGATACATATATGAGGTGACGAGCATATATGCATGTGCCAGGGTTAATCATGCTCGGGGGTAGATTATGCTATAAATTGTGCCTTGTAGAAGTACGTGACCTTTTTTGCTTCATGTCTTATTTGACTCATAGATACTAAGAATATAGAATTTAATGTTAGAAACCAAGATTTAGTTTATTATAACTTGATCAAAATTTGACGAAAAATCTATGAAAATATTATGTTGTCTAATTCGATCATCATTATGCCTAATCATTAATACATTGTTATGGCCGATATTCTTGAGATATTAGATTCTATACTCGTGTTGTAGATCATTCTTGAGATTTGTTGAAAGAATAATAAGGTTCTTGAGAGTTTATTGAACTAGTGTTGGCTTGAAAGTTGTGAATGAGGTTCGTTGGGAATATTCATTTAAACACTCTCCTTAACGTTATTTATGCTTCCTACCTTGTTTGACATTGATATATATATGCTTGGTAAGGAAGATCATAAAGCGCGAAGGGTTATGTTGTACCATTATATATATATATATATATATATATATATATATATATATATAANCATGATTTTATTTATATATATATATATATATATAAATAAAATCATGTGAGGAAGAGTGTAAAGCACGAAGGGTGATGTCGTGCCATGTTATGTGAGTGTAAAGCACGAAGGGTGATGCCATTCTATTTCATTTGAGAGTAAAAGCATGAAGGGTGATGTCGTTCCATGTTATGTGAGTGTAAAGCACGAAGGGTGATGTCGTGCCATGTTATATGAGTGTAAAGCACGAAGGGTGATGCCGTTCCATTTCATTTGAGAGTAAAATCACGAATGGTGATGTGTTCCATTGCATTTATATTATCATGATTTTATGTTATTACGAGTTCATGGTACGAAGGGTGTTTCCGTGCAAGTGAGGACGGCGGACATGCATTATGTCGTGATATCCCTTTCTTGTAGATATCTTCATGTCTTTACCTTGAGCTATTATTGTCGTACTTATGGTTCTTATTTGACTTGTCGCTACTGTTTTGTCTTTGTTCTCTATCTCAATTGTTGTTATATTACCCATGACTTCCACTTGCTTAACTTGCAAATATCATGCTGATTTCCTGTTGTTATAGTACATCCTTGTCATATATGTTTTGTTGCACTTAAGTACAGGTCTTCTACCATGTTAGTCATTCATGTCTCTACTTGTTAACTTATAAAGATCATGTATCCCCTTTCCTATTTGTTATATCTATATCTAGGCCTCCACCATGCTAGTTAATTGATGTTTATACTCTTCCTTCCTAATTGCGGTCATTACTCATATGTTTTCTGCCTAGTACTATTACTTTTTCCCATGTGTATATCCTCGCTCATTACTGCTGCTTGCGTATTTCCTACTTTGACATTTCTGTTATCGGCATTTCTCACATCCGGTTTGTACTGTTATACGCATATTTGGTGAGGATGAGATAGATGCATGAAGGGTGTTGCCGTGTAATTGATTTGACATCTGATTTCATTCCTCACTCTATGAAAGCTATGGAGTGACTATCGTGGTTATTGGTTTTCGTTCTAAGGAAAAGATTGGTCGAGATATTGGAAAAGGTTAAATTGGGATCTCTTCTAGTACTCAGTTATTGCTTCATATTTGTTTCGTGTACTCTTTTCTGTTATATCGTATTTTAGTTCTATTGCTAGTTTACGGTCCATGTCTTATCAGTGAGTAATTTTTAACTAAAAATCCTCGTCACTACTTCGACGAGGTTAGACAAGATACTTACTGGGTACATGGGGTCGGTTGTACTCATACTACATTTCTGCACCTTGCGTGCAGATTTTGGAGTAGAGCTGCTGGTGATGTCGGTAGCTGACTCTGAAGATGTTCGTGCATTCTGGAATATAACTGCCATTTGTCCTTTGTAGTTTTAGATTTTGCTAATCTGTTTATGTAACTTTCAAACATATCATGTATTTATTTGAACCAGCTTTGTAAATTTTAAATTCTTAGAAACTCATGATTCGTACTACCAGTCCTTGGGTTAATATGTGAATGTTCACATAATTCTTCATCGTTTCCTATAAATTTCATTTGGATTGTATTGGATGTTATTTGGCTTACCTAGCGGGTCGAGTTAGGTGCAATCACGACTAGTGAGTTTCGGGTCGTGACAAGAAGAAAATGGTTCACACGTAAAAATTTGTGCAAATATATTTTATATTAATTTGAAGGGCATATCCTTTCGGTAAGCTTACAAAAATGTAGTCATTGTTGTGGCATAATATTAAATCTAACATGATCGAAATCGTTATATATTTTTATTATAATTTTTCAAACAGTAATCAAATTAACACTAATTAAAACAACTGTATCTTTCTTTTAGAGCTATTGGAATGAACAGCTAGGTCATATAGCTTTTAGGAAAAAAATAAATAATTAATTAACAATGCAAGGTCTAAAACTGACTAATACTGAATATGTATTTTACAATCAATAACTTATTACATATACAAAAACTATAGAGGGTCATTTATTAGCATAGATGACAAATAAAAATAATAATAAATGTCAACTTATTTAGAATTCTTATTATTTCATTCTTATTTTTCTTATTTTGAATTTTAACCACGCTAAATTTTAATACTATATTATAATTGATTCGATTTTATTTTCTAATTTCTTTCATCATCAGTGGTCTTTTTTATTGAAACATATCTATTTAAGCCAAGATTTTTGTCAACCTGAAGATAATTTTACTTGTATGATGAATTTGAAAAACATGAAATTAACTTTTTTTGCTAATTATCTATTCCAAATACTTAATTATTTATATTCGGCAATAAAAGATATAAATTATATTTTATTGATTTAAATCTTAATATTAGCTCATACCAAATTTTAAATATTCGATTATAATTATATTTTATCGAAGAAAAATTCTTTTGTAAATTGTAAGAAAATCAAATGAGTGAAAAATAGTTTTGTATATTTTAAAGTATTTTAGTATATTAAAGAGTTTCACCTAAAACAAAACATAAAAAAAGTTACTTTGTCATCTTCCAAGAACGTCGTACATCCTCTTTCTTTTTTGACTGAATTATTGGTATCAGTCCAAAGGGATAAACTTCTAAATACCATATGGTTATGTCCTATTTGGTTAGTATTTTTAATTCTTTCCTTTTCTTGCCATTTATATATAATTTTAAGTGTAGAAATTTTTATTAACTAAAATATTAATATTTTTGAAGTTCTAAATATTAAATTTTTCTACGTAATCCAAATAAGGAAGAATATAATATATAAAATTTAGTTGATTTTGTACTCCTAAATATTAAAAAAATAATTAAATGCGTATTCCTACATATTAGAAAAATAATTAAATAAATATTCCTGCATATTAGAAAAATAACTAAATGAGTATTCCTACGTATTGGGTTCGCCTCTGCCAACTTCAAACACATAATATTTATCTTGGTTTTCCCTTTTGTCCATAGACTCTATCCAAAATGGACCAGCTCTAGCAAGTGGTGCAACTAGAAAAGTATTGGTATTATCGTTGTAATCGATCACTTTAAGTATTTTTTAGGTGAAATGTCAATTCTTTTGAAAGCAAAAGGAAGAACAGAAGGATCCCGAAGTGGGCTCTGCAGTAAGATTGTTTTCGCCAACCAAGTTTCATCTATTTCATTTAAATTAATTGTGACAACTCTATTCTCCCTCTACACGCACAAGTCAATTTTGTTTTGAAATCATAGGACAGATGGATTCAACTTAACGTTCTTCTCTTTTTTTTTTTCTTTTTTTTTTCTTTTGGGGGAGGGGGAGGGGGGAGGGGGGGGTCAACAGTCTAATAGACTTATAGAACATGGTTCTATGGTTGGTCCGTGACCGCTATATGGCCGAGGGTATGAAATAAGTTGTGTTGTAATGAAACTTTGGACCATATGATAGGTGTTACAATTTAACGGATTAGGACTCCTCAACGTTGCACAAAACACGTCCTTTCAATTAGCACCTTCCAATTCTGGTAGGGTCTTATTTGAATTCCAAGCTCCAGTCATAACTTGGCTCCATCAGAGTGGGGAAAACTGGCTGATAATGTCCCTGTTTCTTCTTTGCCAGCAACATTGGTTTCAAGTAGAGAATGCTAAAATTGCTAGTTAAAATGATTAGTCCACCACAATTTTTGACATGTTAAACACTGAGAAATTCAAAGTCAATTCCAATCAATTGACAAATAAGATCGTGCAACTAGTAAAAGCTGCAGACATACATGTGTTATGTGTATACTAATTGTAATGACTCATCTTCTTGGCTAAATGAAAATTTATAAGTGATTGCAAAGTCCGAGACAAAAACATAGGTGTGTAAAAAATGACAAGGTTTCTGTGAAGTTAAAGGTATAACTGGATAAAAAGAAATTAACGTGGCAGCAATCAACCACCAATCTTTTCAATCAGAAATGACTGTGTTTTACTGTTTATAGGTCTTACCTATTATTCAAAATTGTTATTTAGTCCTTCTGCTGAAGCATCCAAAGAACCACACTGTGCTTTTTATTTATTGATTAGACAGGATTACATTCTGTTTATCCTAATTACAAACTAGCAGATTCAATTAACCTTTAATATACTGCTTTTATTCATGAAACTTACTACTCCACTAAATCATAAGTTAGTAAAAGAGAAACAGTAGACTTCGTGACTAAAACATTGCGACACCGTGACGATATGGCAATAATGTACTTAATGGAAGAAAACAAGAAAGGTGTCTTCCACTATGCTTCATATTTTATTTGTTTGTAGAATGAGAATACCCAAAAAGACTAATCTAAAAGGCTATATTATTATTATATTCCATGACGGATTAATTTAGTTGGCAAGATCTCTAGCTGTCTAGAATGCCGCCTTCCTATCAATACAGAAACGTAAGTAACTCAGTGCTTCACTCTGGTCTCATTTTCAATTTTGTCTTGATTCTCACAGTACTTAGCCATTAGCTAGTATATATCTCTTCTCGTGGCACTGGTACAAAGTACATCATGGTTCGGGGCTTTAGCCCGAATGGATTAGTGTTTCTCTTCCTTTTTTTTACTCATAATAATTATAAAATAAGAACGTCAAAATATTTTTGCCAAAATTAACGAATTCAATATCCGCTAGCATGTTAATTTTGTTGATACCATACAATTGAATCAATTCAAATTGGTTAATTATTCAGCTTTAAAGATATCTATGTTCCTCTGGAGTTCATTGAACTGGTACAAACAGATTTAGACTCAAGTCTTAATCAACAAATCTTTGCACTTTCTATGTTGATACTGTGGCTGATTACCGTAGCATTAGGTTTAAGTCAATAAACGAAGGATTTATTTTTAAAAAATGGCCAGTAATCGAGAAATTTTGGAGTCTCAGGTCCCATAATGTAGTTACATCCCATCAAGTAAACAAGATTCCACTATGATTTGCCTCCATTAGCTAGCCAGGGTGGAGATAAAAGTTCGGATATGAATTCCATTAAATTAACTAGCTTTTGCTCAAATAATATTTCGTATTGAAAATTATTAAATATATAACATACTTAATTTATAACAACAATAACAACATACTCAGTATAATCTCACAGGTAAAGTCTAGGAAGGGTAGTGTATACGCAAGTCTTACCCCTAGCTGGAGAGGTATAGAGACTGTTTTCCTATAGACGCTCGACTCACGAAAAGATAAAAAAGAAGAATAGGGGAGAAGAAGAAGAAGAACAAAGAGGGGGGAGAAAGAAAGAAGAGGGAGGCAAAAGACGATAAGGAAAAAGAGGAGAAAAACTAGCATCAAATAGTAACTCCCAGGGACCAACAATTTTCAGTAAAAAAGGGAGAAAAAGTAACAATCAAGGAGCAATAATCCCGTAGCGATTTTCAAAAAGAATGGACGTGGTTGCTAAGTACTTGATACAATAACAAACTAGAAGAAAGTAACTTTCAACCCACAACAAGAATATTACTAGTACTACTGGTAAACCTAGGAAAAACTCACAACTACCTGTCAACCTACCACCTTAATCCTCGACCTCCACACTTTCGCTAGTCATGTCCTCAGTCAGGTGGAGCATCAATATGTCCTGCCTAATCACTTATCCCCAATACTTCTTTGGCCTAATCCTGCCCTTCCTCAAGCCCGTTATGGTCAACCTCTCACACCTCTTGACTGGGATATCTATATCTCTCCTTCTCACATGTACAAAGCATCACATACTTAATTTATAACTCAATTAATAGCACTTAACTTCGATATTCTAAACCTCAAAACCAATAAAGTTTAAATCTTGACCCGCCTATGCCACTATAGCTAGAATCATTGTTCATGATGATTAATAATTGATTATCAGTGATGCGTCCATTATACTAAGATTGTCCAATGGCCTTTAATTACTATATTCCCTGTCTCCTCCTTTTTCCTTAATCCGTGGTGGCACCTCATTAACCACTAACTCTAACTTTTCCTCTCTAATGACAATCATTTCTTTTAGATTTTCACTGATGTCAAGTATAGTTTAGAAGTTGACAGCTCTGAAATTCTTTTATTAGATTATATTTTTGTGTCAATGCATTCTGCAATATATTATCATGTAGCTTTTTGCTTGTCACTTATGATTAATGTATCATTGTTTACAACATGGGAATCCTACTTATATCTCTATCAGTGGAAAGCCAGGTCAATGAAATGCGCATCTGGTTTCTTTTTTACTTGTATAGAAGAAAAAAACATATTCATGTTACAATCACCTCTTAGCAAAATCAATATTTTCGGTGATACACATTAAGGGCGACCCTTACACCTAGCTCTTATTATATACGATTTTCAAGTCAAGTCGGAGGACCACATCGGGTTATTGGTTATAGTCTCGCTTTACATTTATCAAGAGACTATTTTCAGTCTATGTGTTTACCCTAAAATCTGAATAACAATTAAACTTATGTTGAGGTCTAAAAGATATTTGATTTAATTCAATATTAATCGATAAACAAGAAAATAAGTGTGTGAGTTAAGTGAGAAAAATAGATCAAACCAGTGTATGAGTGCCTCGACCTCGAGCTTCAATGACCTCGAAGGATACCAAGATGAACAGTAAAATATAAGAAGGATAAAGCTAAAGGACAAGTCTTATAAGAGATAAGCATAAAAATAAGAATGTATATTATTTGCCAATGATTGATGATGTTTACAAAGGAATGGGCTCCCCTTTATATAATAGAGGAGTCCTAAATAAGGTACATTTTCATTTCTAGAAGGGAATCTAATTTGTACAGCTGTCTAACCGCCTAATACGAATTCGTACAAATCCGTTCCGGAATTTACGACTTGATTTTTGTGTCATTGCGAGAATCTTGACATTCTGTTACAAATCCATAACGACATTATCTCAAGGTAGGCTATACTCGGCCTCGGTATTGTGCGCTTTGATCCTCGAGCCTTGCACTTCGTCATCAGGCTCGAGCTCGATCTACTGAGCTTGCTTGATCCATTTCGAACTTGGGCCCGGGGCAACCCCTCGAACCTATGAAATCGGACGTACCTGATTTGACTGTATACATTATGAAATCCTGATTTTTTTATGACAAGGGAATAACTGTTACCGTTGCGTTGATAATCATAAAGTACTTAAAATTTCTACATTATATTTCAACATTATCTACTTTTAGGGACTGTTTGGAAAGCCATCAAGTAATTGGAATTGGTGTAATTACTAGGGTAGTAATTACACAGTTTAGTAATTACACAATATTGTAATTATGATGACTTGTTTGTTTGTCATAATGTAATTGCAGTGTAATTACAAGTGTACTGCTTGGTTGCACAACTGTAATTACACAATTAGATTAAATTATAAATATAAATTTTATTATCAGAAATTAAAAATTAATAAATATATGCCTTTATATGATATATTAAATTTAATATTTAATATATTCTTTTTTAAAAATATATTAATTAATAATCATATATTTGTAACTAATATTAAAAACAATTGGTATTATTTTAATTAATAATATTTTACTTTAATCAATTATAAAAACTAAAAGTTCACATTTTGTAAGAATATCATAGACTGCATGCTTGATAAAAAGGATTAGTATTTATAAATATAGTGCCACAACATTACTCAAATATTTTACGAAAAAATAATTTGTGATGACCCAATTGGTTATCTTATATTTAGAAACTAATTCTGTATTTCGAGATCTCAAAAATAATATTTTAGCATTCCTCGATTTGCGTGCACAGTCTGGGTGTTCTTCCGAAAGGCTTATATGTAAAAAACTGATAAGAATAAGAATTTTTTTAAATTTTATTTAAGTTGACTTCGGTCAACGTTTTGAGCAAACGGACTCCCTGTGGGTCCGTATCACAATTTGGGACTTGGGTGTATGCTCGAAATCGAATTCGGAGGTCCCTAGCTCGAGTTATTCTTTTTTTTTTTGTTGAAAATTGAAAGTTTGAAAGTTTTATGGTTTTTAAGGATCGACTGATGTTTATATTTATTGATACCATATCCGTATTTTGGTTCCGGAGTCCGGTATAGATCCACTATAATATTTATGACTTGTCTGTCGAATTTGGTGAGAAACGGAGTTGATTTGACGTGATTCGGGCGTTCAGTTATGAAAATAGAAGTGATAGAGTTTTCTTGAAAATTTTATTTGATTTGTTGTCTAATTCGTAGTTCTAGGCGTTATTTTGGTGTTTTGAGCGCGCGAGCAAGTTCTTATGATGTTTTAGGACTTTGAGCATGTTTGGTTTGGATCCCCGAGGGCTCGGGTGAGTTTCAGATAGGCTTCGGATGTTTTTGAAACATAGAAATCTGATTTTTTTGCAGTTTCAGGTTCCTTCTAGTTTCCTTCTTCGCGTTCGCGAACGTGAAGTGTGAGCTGGGCTGGGGGATGGTTTTTTCTACGCAAACGCGAGGCCATGGTCGCGAATTAGGGATTCAGACCTCAATTTGGGGTCGGATTTCGAAACTAATTATATAATCGGGCTCGGAGGTGAATGGGTGAATGGATTTTGGTCCGAACATCCAGTTTTGACAAAGTAGGCCCGGGGTCGATTTTTGACTTTTTGGGAGAAAGTTTGGGGAATCTAAATTTATGCATTGTAATTGACTTCTTTAGCAATATTTGATATTATTAAGTCATTTGTGGATAGATACGAGTGGTTTGGAGGTGGATTCTAGAGAAAAATCTATAATTGAGCATTGAGTGCCTTTGGAGCGAGGTAAGTGTTGTGTCTAACCTTGACTTAAGGAAATTAGGAACCCTCGGACTATTTGCTATGTGAATTTCATGTGAGCGGCGTATAAGTGAGGTGACGAGTACTTATGCGCTGCCTGATTATCTGTTTTATGATTTTTCTTATATTCTCTTTTCCTGTCTTAATTGTTACATGCTCTAATTGTGTTCCCATGCCTAATTACTACTTGTTAGATATTGTTTTCTCCTGTTAATGATATAAGTTCTTCCATAGTTTCATTATCTCCTATTAATTGCTTGAGCTGGTTTATCGGTACCATTTTGTTGTATATTCTTAATTGGTCTCGATGTCTAGTATTATTTATGTGGACTTTCATGGTGTACGAGTTTCCTATTTGTTTCGGTTTTGGAGTTTAAGTATTATGAGGAGATTCTGTGATTTGAATTGTGAAATTTCTGTACATAATGAGTAATTAATATTCATATGGTGGGATCGGGTTGCACGCTACAAAAGGTGTAATAAGGGTGAATTGATATTGTACGGTGGGAACGGGTTGCACGCCACAACAAGTGTAATAAGGGTAGATTGTTTGGTGGAATAAGGGTGAACTATGATCGTGTATTATGATATGGTGGGATCGGGTTGCACGCCGCAATACTTTTATTTATATTCACAGTTGTTTATGCTATTATGAGGAAATAAGGGAGGAATATGAGATGTACGATGGGATCGGGTTGCGTGCCGCAACAACCTATGTGTTTATGTTTCCCTGAGTTGTGTTAGCTTTACGGTATTCTCTATTTCACTTAAGGATTGGTAATTTCTGAATGTTGTTGACTTATTTCCGAGAGTTGTAGTTATATCTTGCAAATTACTGCTTTATTCTATTTTGTCTTCCTTTTCTACTTTTATCATATATACATCGTACAGGTTGTAGTATGGGTGACCCGCCATAGCCTCGTCACTACTTCATCGAGGTTAGGCTCGGCACTTACCAGTACATGGGGTCGGTTGTACTGATACTACACTCTGCACTTTTTGTGCAAGATTTTGGTGTTGGTCCGAGCTGATCATGGGGTTGGCTGCTGGATTCATCTGATAAGAGACCCAACGTAGATCTGCCGGCGTCCGCAGACCCTGGAGTCCCCTTCTATATATTGCACTTTACGGTTTCTTTCATTTCAAAATAGTTGTATTTCTTTCAGACATTTACTTGTAGTGAAATCTTTGAAGTTCGTGACTTGTGACTCCAGATCCGGGTAGTAATATATATATTGAGTCTGTTATATATTTCCGCACTTATTTTAACTCGTTGCATCTTATTTTTTGTTATTTATTGAAATGTATAAGAAGTTGTTTAATGATTCTTTAACGTTGGCTTGTCTAGCAAGTGAAATTTTAGGTGCCATCACGATCCCGACGGTGGGAGTTCCGGGTCGTGACAAGTTGGTATAAGAGCACTAGGTTGCCTAGGTCTCACAATTCACGAGCGGGCTTAGTAGAGTCTGAGGGATCGGTACGGAGACGTCTGTACTTATCTCCCAGAGGCTATGAAGTTTAGGAACAAATTTCACTTATACTCTTCTTTGTCGTGTGATTTTGTTTTCTCAATACTGATTGAACTCTTCTCCTCTTATTCTCTCGCAGATGGCGAGAACACGTACCACTTCTTCAGCTGAGTAGCAGCCAGAGCCTCCAGTGGAGTGCTAGAGGCTGGGGCAGGGCTCAGCCCATAACCCGAGCAGCAGCCCCAGATATGGAGCCTCGGGTAGACTTTGATGAGGAGGTTCCAGCCTAGATAGTTCCTGTCGAACCAGCTCAGGTTCCGGAGGGGTTCATTGCCACCCTAGTGCTTCAGGACGCTTTGGTCTGTTTGGTGGGCCTTAAGGAGAGTTTGGCCTAGACAGGCGCATTTCCTATGGCTCCAACCGTCTCTCAGGCTGGAGGAGAAGCCCAGACTCCTGTTACTCACACTCCGGAGCAGATGGCTCCCCAGTATCAGACTCCAGCAGCTCATCTAGTCGGAGTAGTTCAGTCGTTTGTTGTGGCACAGACCGGTGATGGGTCAGCTATGTCTTCTGAGGCATGTGGAGATTGGAAAGGTTTACTAAGCTCTTCCCAGTTCACTTCAATGGTGCTACTTCAGAGGATCCGCAGGAGTATCTTGACAGCTATCATGAGGTGCTACGGAACATGGGTATAGTGGAGACCAATGGGATCGACTTTACTGCATTTCATATGGCTGGTTCCGCCAAGAAATGGTGGAGAGATTATTTGTTGATCAGACCAGCTGGGTTACCTTATTTTACTTGAGACCAGTTCTCTTAGCTCTTCCTAGAGAAGTTTCTGCCTATAACAGTGAGAGAGGAGCATCGCCGTTAGTTCGAGCGTCTCCAGCAGGGCAGTATGACTGTTACTCAGTATGAGACCCGTTTTGTGGATTTGGCCGGTCATGATTTTCTTCTGCTTCCCACCGAGAGGGAGAAGGTGAGGAAGTATATTGACGGACTTGCCCAGCCTATCAGATTGCAGATGGCTAAGGAGACTGGGAGTGAGATTTCTTTTCAGGTTACTGCCAATGTAGCCTGGCGAGTCGAGATGGTTCTCGCACAGGGAGGTCAGGGGTCTGACAAGATACCTCATCATTCCGGTGGGTTCAGTGGTACCTCATTTGGAGGCAGGGGCTATTTTGGTAGGGCCATCCTCCCAGGCCATTTCATCAGCGTTTCAGGCATCCCACAATGCTTCAGGGAGTCGTGGTCCTTATGTGCCCCATTCTAGACAGACAGCCTATAGTGCACCACCAGCTCCTATCAGTTCACCTCCTATTTAGAGTTATTACCGTGGCCATCCGACCCGTTCAGGTTAGTCTCAGTTTCCACAGCCACAATGCCAGGATAGATGTTTTGAGTGTGGTGGTTATAGACATATCAGGAGGACCTTTCTGAGATTATTCAGCGTACCACCACAACATCAGGGTTCTCGTGCCATGATTCCAGCACCAGTTGCTGCACTGCCTGCTCAGCCAGCAAGAGGCATGGGTCAGGCAGCCAGAGGTAGGGGCCAAACAATTAGAGGTGGAGGTTAGGCCGTTCGAGGTGGAGGCCAGCCAGCTAGAGGGCATCCTAGGGACATGGTTCAGAGTGGTGGGGCCAAGCCCCGATGTTATGCTTTTCCAGCCAGGCCTGGGGGTGAGTCATCTGATGCTGGTATTACATGTACTGTTTCAATTTGCAATAGAGATGCTTCAGTTCTATTTGATCCGGGATCTACTTACTCTTATGTGTCATCCTATTTTGCATCATATTTGGTTGTGCCTCATGATTCTTTGAATGCTCATATGTATGTGTCCATACCTGTGGGGGATGCTATTTTTGTATATCATGTTTATCATTCGTGTGTGGTCATCATTAGGAGTCTCGAGACTAGTGTAGATCTTCTACTTCTCAATATGGTCGATTTGATGTCATTTTGGGTATGGATTGGTTGTCACCTTATCATGCTATATTGGATTGTCACGCCACGATTGTGACCTTAGCCTTGCCGAGGTTGCCTCGATTAGAGCAGAGAGGGACTTCTGGCTATTCTACCAGCAGAGTTATATCTTATGTGAAGCCTCGACATATGGTCGAGAAGGGGTGTCTAGCTTATTTGGCTTATGTCCGCAATTCTAGTACAGAGTTCCTTCCATGGGTTCAGTGCCCGTTGTTTGTGAGTTTCCGGAGGTGTTTCCTTCAGACCTGTCAGGGATGCCACCCGACAGGGATATTGATTTATGTATTGATTTGGCTCTAGGCGCTCAGCCCATCTCTATTATGCCATACCGCATGGCCCCGCCAGAGTTGAAAGAATTCAAGGAACAGTTGCAAGATTTTCTTGATAAGGGCTTCATTAGACCTAGTGTCTCGCCCTGGGGTGCACTTGTGTTGTTCGTGAAGAACAAAGATCGATCGATGAGGATGTGTACAGATTATCGGCAGTTGAACAAAGTCACCATCAAGAACAAGTCTCCATTGCCGAGGATTGATGATTTATTTGATCTACTTTAGGGTGCCAAGGTTAAGATTGATTTGAGATCTGGCTACCATCAATTGAGGATTAGGGTATCTGATGTCCCTAAGATAGCTTTCCGAACTCGGTACAGGAATTTTGAGTTTCTAGTGATGTCTTTTAGGTTGACAAATGCCCCAGCAGCATTCATGGATTTGATGAACCGAGTGTTCCAGCCTTATTTGGACTCCTTTATGATCATGTTTGTTGATTATATCATGATCTAGTCCCACAGTCGAGAGGAGCATGAGCAACATCTCAGGATTGTGCTACAGACTCTGAGAGCCAGCCAGTTGTATGCTAAATTTTCAAAGTGCGAGTTTTGGTCGGATTCAGTCGCTTTCTTGGGGTACGTTATATCAGCAGAGGGCATTCAGGTAGATCCTAAGAAGATTGAGGCAGTCCAGAACTGGCCTAGACCCACTTCAGCTACGAAGATCAGGAGTTTCTTGGGTTTGGCGGGCTATTACCGTTGATTTATGAAGGGGTTCTCATCTATAGCAGCCCCGTTGACCAGGTTGACCCAGAAGGGTGCCCCATTCAGATGGTCAGGCGAGTGTGAGGCGATCTTTGAGAAGCTCAAGACTGCTTTGACTTCAGCGTCGGTATTGGTGTTGCCCACAGGTTCAGGATCTTATAAGGTATATTAAGATGCGTCCTGTGATGTGCTCGGTGCGGTATTGATGCAGGAGGTCAGGGTGGTTGCATATGCATTGCAGCAGTTGAAGGTCCATGAGAAGAATTACCCTGTCCATGACTTTGAGTTCACATCCATTGTTCATGCGCTGAAGATTTGGAGGCACTATCTTTATCGCGTGTCGTGTGAGGTCTTCTAGATCATCAGAGCTTTCACTATTTGTTCAAGCAAAAGGATCTCAATTTTAGGCTGAGGAGGTGGTTGGAGCTATTGAAAGACTATAACATCACTATCGTGTATCATTTCGGTAAGGCCAATGTGGTGGCCGACACACTGAGTAGGAAGGCATTGAGTATGGCCAACCTTGAATTCATTCTAGTCGGTGAGAGGCCGCTTGCATCAGATGTTCAGGCTTTGGCCAACCAGTTTGTGAGGTTGGATATTTCAGATCCCAGCCGCGTTCTAGCTTGTACAGGTACTCGGATTTCTTTGTTTGAGCTTCTCGGAGATTGGCAGTATGACGACCCTCATTTGTTGGTCCATAGGGACACAGTGCAGCACGCTGGTGCCAAGAAGGTTACTATTGGAGATGCAGAGTCTTGAGGATGCAGGGTCGTGTTTGTGACTAATATGGATGGACTTCGTGAGTTGATTCTTGAGAAGGCCCACAGTTCCCGATATTCTATTCACCTGGGCGATGCCAAGATGTATTAGGACTTCCGGCAGCAATATTGGTGGAGGAGGATGAAGAATTATATAGTTTCTTATGCAGTTCGGTGCCTGAATTGTCAGCAAGTAAAGTATGAGCATCAGAGACCCGGTGGCTTACTTCAGAAGATAGAGATTCCTGAGTGGAAGTGGGAGCTATCACTATGGATTTTGCTTGTTGGACTCCCACGGACTCAGAGGAAGTTCGATGTCGTCTGGGTCATTGTGGATAGCCTGACTAAGTCAGCGAATTTCATTCATGTGGAAGTTACCTATTCTTGAGAGCGGTTGGCAAAGATTTACATCCAAGAGATCGTCCGTATTCATGGTGTTCCCATGTCTATCATTTCTGATCGAGGAAATGCAGTTCACCTCGCACTTCTAGAGGGCAGTACAACGTAAGTTGGACACGGGTTGAGTTGAGCACAACGTTTCATCCTCGGACGGACGGACAGTTCGAGCGCACTATTCAGATCTTGGAGGATATGCTCTGTGCATGTGTTATAGACTTCGGAGGATCGTGGGATAAGTTTCTTGCCCCTTGCAAAAATTGCCTACAACAAAAGCTAGCGGTCGAGCACGCAGATGACTCCCTATGAGGCATTATACGGTAGGCGGTGCCGAGTTGGGTGGTTCGAACCGGGGGAGGCTCGGTTGTTGGTTACAGATCTAGTACATGATGTCTTGGATAAGGTCAAGATTATTCAGGATCGGCTTCGCACAACTCAGTCCAGGCATAAGAGTTATGCCGACCGTAGAGTTCGTGATGTTGCATTCATGGTCGGGGAGAGAGTCTTGCTCCGGGTATCACCCATGGCGGGTGTCATGAGGTTCGGAAAGAAGCGCAAGCTAAGCCCTAGGTATATCGAACCTTTTGAGATTCTCGAGAGAGTGGGAGAGGTGGCTTACAGACTTGCGTTTCCATCGGGGTTATCAACAGTTCATCCGGTGTTCCATGTGTCCATGCTCTGGAAGTATCACGGCGATCTGTCCCATGTGTTAGATTTCAGGTTTGTCCAGTTGGACAAGGATTTGACTTATGAGGAGGGGCCGATATCTATTCTAGCCCGGCAGGTTCGATAGCTGAAGTCTAAGAGTTATCCTTCAGTTCGAGTGTAGTGGAGAGGTTAGCCAATCGAGGCAGCTACTTGGGAGTCCGAGTCAGATATGCAGAGTAGATATCCATATCTTTTCACCAGCCCAGGTACTTTTCTATGTCCGTTCGAGGATGAAAGGTTGTTTTAGAGGTGGAGAATGTGATGACCCGATAGGTCATCTTATATTTTAGAACCTAATTATGTGTTTCGAGGTCTCAAAAACCTCATTTTAGTCTTTCTCGATTTGCGTGCACAATCCGAGTGTTTTTCTAGAAGGCTTATATGTTAAAACTAATAATAATAAGAATTTTCTTAAAAATTAATTTAAGTTGACTTCGGTCAATATTTTGAGCAAATGACCCGGATTCGTGTTTTGGCGATCCTGGTGGGTTATTGATTCAGAGGTCCCTAGCTCGGGTTATTGATATTTGTTTTGTTGAAAACTGAAAGTTTGAAAGTTTTATGGTTTTTAAGGATTGATTGATATTTGGATTTATTGATACCGGGTCCGTATTTTAGTTTCGAAGCCTGGTACAAGTCCATTATAATATTTATGACTTGTATGTCGAATTTGGTGAGAAAAAGAGTTGATTTTATGTGATTGAAACGTTCTGTTGTGAAAATAGAAGTTTTAGAGTTTTCTTGAAAATTTCAAATGATTTAATGTCTGATTCGTAGTTCTAGGCGTTGTTTTGGTGTTTTTAGCGTGCGATTAAGTTCGTATGATGTTTTAGGACTTGTGTTCATATTTGGTTTGGAGCCCCGAGGGCTCGGGTGAGTTTCAGATAAGCTTCCGATGTTTTTAAAACTTAAAAATCTGGTTTTTCTGCAGTTTTAGGAGGCTTCTGGTTTCCTTCTTCGCATTCGCGAAGGCTCTCTCGCGTAGCGAAGTGTGAGCTAGGCTGGGCGATGGTTTGTTTTATGCGAACACGAGGGCATGGTCGCAAATGTGGAACACTGGGGTTCTGCTCTTCGCAAATGCGAACGCGACCGGCAACACGCGAACGCCTAGAGTTATTGGAGGTGAGCTGGGGTTCAGTGGGTTATTTTACGCGAACGCGAGCCAAGGCTCGCGAACGCAATGGCCAGGGGGGACAGAACATCGCAAACGTGTGCAACCCTTCACGAACACGAAATCCATTAGGGCTGCAGCACATCGCGAACACGGCAGGCTCTTCGCAAACGCGAAGAAGGCCTGATGCCCAGACCTTAAAACATTTCAAAACGGGATTTTACCCATTTTTCATAAACTCTACATTAGAGCTCGGTCTAGGTGCAATTTTGAAGGGAAAACTCAACACCAATTCATAGGTTTGTACTCTTTAACTCATTTTCTTCCATTTCTAACATCACCCATTAAATTCCTAGCCCTCATATTTGTTCTTTCATGGTAGAAAACTAGGGATTTAAGAAGAATTGGGGATTTTTTGCAAATTGGGGATTCTGACCTCAATTTGGGGTCAAATTCCAAAACTAATTACATAATCGGGCTCAAGGGTGAATGAGAGAATGGATTTTGGTCCGAACCTCGGGTTTTGACCAAGAGAACCCGTTGTTTATTTTTGACTTTTTGAGGGAAAAGTTTGGAGAATCTAAATTTATGCATTGTAATTTACTTCTTTAGCAATATTTGATATTATTGCGTCATTTGTGGATAGATACGAGTGGTTTGGAGGTGGATTCTAGAAGAAATGTTGTAATTGAGCATTGAATGACTTTTGGAGCGAGGCAAGTGTTGAGTATAACCTTAACTTGTCTATATGTTTGGTGCATAGAGAATGGAAGAGACTCTCAATAGGGCAAGCACAAAATACCTCGTTCGAGTCCCCGGACGAAGGTGATTAGGAACCCTCACACTATTGCTATTTGAATTTCATGTGAGCGGCGTATAAGTGAGGTGACGAGTACTTATGCACCACCAAATTATCTGTTTTTCCTGTTTTCCCATTTTTCTCATATTGTCTCTTTCCCTGTCTTAATTGTTACATGCTCTAATCGTGTTACCATGCCTAATTGCTACTTGTTAGACATTTTTTCCTCATGTTAATGATATTAGTTCTTCCATAATTTTATTATATCCTATTAATTTCTTAAGCTGGTTTATCGGTACCCTTTTGTTGTATATTCTGAATTGGACTCGCTTTGTAGTTTTATTTATGTGAACTTTCATGGTGTACAAGTTTCCTATTTGTTTCAGTATGGATTTTAAGTATTCTGAGGAGTTTCTGTGATTTGAATTGTGAAATTTCTGTACATACTGAGTATTTAATATTGATATGGTGGGATCAGGTTGCACGCCGCAACAGTTGTAATAAGGGTGATATATTGAGGTGGAATAAGGGTGACTTGATATTGTACGGTGGGAACAGGTTGCACACCACAACAGGTGTAATAAGGGTGGATTGTTTGGTGGAATAAGAGTGAACTATGATTGTGTTATTATGATATGGTGGGACCGGGTTGCACGCCGCAACACTTCTATTTATATTCACTGTTGTTTATGCTATTATGAGGAAATAAGGGAGGAATATGAGATGTACGGTGGGATCGGGTTACGCCCGCAATAACCTATGTGTTTATGTTTTCCTGAGTTGTGTTAGTTTTACGACATTCTCTATCGCACTTAAGGATTGGTAATTTCTGAACGTTGTTAACTTATTTCTAAGAGTTGTAGTTATATATAGCAAATTACTGATTTATTCTATTATGTCTTTCTTTTCTGCTTTTATCATATATATTGTGTACAGGTTGTAGTGTGAGTGACCTGCCGTAGCCTCGTCACTATTTCGCCGAGGTTAGGCTTGGCACTTACCAGTATATGGGGTCGGTTGTATTGATACTGCACTCTGCACTTCTTGTGCAGATTTTGGTGCTGGTCTGAGCTGATTGTGAGGTTGGCTACTGGATACATCCGATAGGATACCCAAGGTAGATCGGACGGCGTCCGCAGACTCTGGTGTCCCCTTCTATACACTACACTTTATTGTTTCTTTCATTTCGAAAACATTTGTATTTATTTCAGACATTTACTTGTAGTGAAATCTTAGAAGTTCGTTAATTGCAACTCAAAATCTAGGTAGTAGTATATATATTGAGGTTTTTATATATTTCTACACTTTTTTTACTAGTTATAGCTTATTTGCTGTTATTTACTGAAATATATAAGAAGTGGATTAATGATTCTCTAATGTTGGCTTGCCTAGCAAGTGAAATGTTAGGCGCTATCACCATCCCGATGGTGGAAATTTTGGATCGTGACATAAACTATCAATTTTAACTGAAAAATAAATGACACGCAATCTAAATTAATATGTGAATACACCTAAAACAAATAAAATAGATACGTAAATATAACATAAATTCAAAATGCAAAAAATATATATAATACTCTTATGTAAAACTACAACATAATATAAGTTTCAACATAATTTAAATATATATATATATATATATATATATAAGTCTATAACCTCATTCAACAATGAGATTCTATTTTAATGACATGACTCATTATATGCTAAGTTTATTAATGATTCATTATTTCTAATATTAGCAGTAGTAGTTTTAAAACTAGACTAATAGCACAATTATATTAAATGAAAAAACAAAATATGAGCAACTACATGAAATCATAAAAAATAAAGTTTGAAAAATGAGAATATTATTTTAATATTAAAAACTAATCTATCATTTTAACTATTTTAACATAGTTAAGTTTGCATATAATCTCATCCAATAACAAAGTTAAACTTTAATGATATCACTTATTACAAGTCAAGTTTATACAATTACAGGGTATTATTTTTTTAGAGAAATTAAAATAATAACATAGTTAAATGTAATTAATAAAAATAAAGAAAAATAATTAAGAAAAAATAAAATATGAGAAATTTTGTAAAAACACGTGAAGTAAAGGTTGGGAAATAAGAAATAAGAATAAAAAAATAAATAATGTAAAAAAAATATTGAAAAAGAGTTTTAAAATTTAAAAATTTTAAAAAGAAAAAAATAATACAAATAAAAAGTAAATTAAAAACAAAATAAAAGAGATTCAAAGAATAACTTGTGTAATTACCAGCGATTCTCAGCTACCCCTGAGAATTGCAAAGTGTAACTACTCTAATTATATGCTGACCAGGTAATTATTTGGTGAAATAAATATGCCAAAATCGTATAGTTATATCCAATAATATTCAAATCTAATTACCTAATAACTTTCGAAACAGGCCCTCGGAGCTTTTGATAGATTCAAAAGGGTGTAAAGATAATAGAGGAATGATCTTTACAAATTTAAGCATGAAAATTAATTTGGCTCTCAGAAAATTATTTCACCATGGTAGCACTCAGAAAAGTGAAAGAGGTGCATTAGGACAAATGTTAAGAGGGCCTAGAGAGCACGAAAAAGGTATTTTCAGTCACATCCACCATCCAACTTTTGGCCTCAAGTTTTGTCTCATCCTTGAACCAGATATATTGGTATAAGTTGGATATTAGTTCTAGTCTTTTCCTCATAGGCTGCTCAAGATTTTCAAAATCCTTCTCTGCACCATGTGGAATGTCTACTAACAAAGTAATTGTGTCAAGATTTATCTATCACACGCGCGCACACAAAGACATACGTGTGCAGAAAGTATACAAGCTAGCCGCAGAGGGAGTCCGGAACCAAAATGTGAATTCTTTAAACTCAAAGAACCATAATGTGTGGGAAAAAAATTGGGCAATATAATATATATATATATATATAGAGCCTTAGTTGACCGCGCGGTCAACTAAGACGCTATATTTGAACGTAAAATGAGCGGGAAGGTATAGCGCCTTACATTAAAACGCCTTATAGTGTCTCCCCCCACCCCCCACCCCCACCCAACTAAAAAACCAACAGCGGTCCCCCCCTCCCCCTAGCAAAAAAAGCTCGAGTGGAGCCCACCGGTCCCACAAAAAGTGTAGATTCTCGATCACATATTTTAGCTAAGGCGTTATCTCGTAGTGGGTTTTTCCTTTCGGCTCCAAATTACCAAATCTTCAAGTTTTCAAAAATTTAAAATCGAGGTATTTCAACTTAGTTTTTGTTAAAACTCATGTATAAAAATGCCTATTAGTTATTTTTTATTGTGCGCTATGTTATTTCGTGATTGTTATGCGGTTAATTAATTTATTATTTTTTATCCGGACTATATTATTAGTGTGCTAAGAAAATTTGTAAAATAGAGAAATTGTTATTAGTTGTTAAAAAATTTAATTAGTTAATTTTTTACTGTGGTATATATTTTTTCGTGATTTTTTTGTGATTAAATTAATTTATTTGCTAAAAGACTAGTAAAATATATAAATTATTATTGTTGGAATAATTAATCTTATTTAGATGTTATTGTTGTACATATATGAATATGTGACTTTAATTCGCTGTAGTGGTATCTTGTGCTGTAATGTAGTGCTCATATTTATAATGTAGTGCCCTTTTAGTGTAGTAAAATGTTGTGTCCTTTAGCATAGTATCTTTGTAGTTATTGAAATTAATCATTTAAGTATCTGTTAAACCTAAAATATCTCAAAAAAGCTTATAGTTCGAACACAAACTCTCTCCAATTCTAATCAATAAACGTAAGAAAATAACATGAGAAAACAATAATATTTGTCACACTAAGAATTTTTATGAACATTTAATAATTAAATCATGTATAGTTATAAAAATTAATATTTAATTGTATTATAGTCAAAAATAGGTGAGTAACAAAAAATCATATAAAATAATAAAACTAACATATAAAATAATTGACATGTTGAGTGATAAATCGGAGAAATTTTCTCATCATGAACACAAGAACATTGGATACCTTGGTGCTACTGGGCCTCAATATCGAGTCCGGAACCAAAATATGGTTCATTTGGACTCAAACTAAGTATTGTTATATGAATATTTAATAATTAAATCATGTATAGTATGAAAATTAATTATTCAATTTTATTATACTAAAAAATAGGTGAGTAATTGTCACGACCCCAAATCCTAAGCCGGTCGTGATGACGCCTATCATGGAACTAGGCTAGCCAACAATCGCATACTAACATAATATTTTCATAATTTCTAAAACGGTTATGATATTTCACAAAAGACCTTAGAATTCCACAATTTCAACAAAACAAACAAAATAAATAGTCCAACTACTACCCCCAAAATCTGGAGTCAACCCGTCATGAGCACCTACGAGTAGTACAAAATAACTCTACTGTCATAATACATCAAGTCTCAGAACGAGGAACTAAATACAAAACAAGAAATGGGAAAAGAGATGCTGTGGACGCTGAACAGCTACCTCGAAGTCTCAACTCCGGCTCCACAAGAGGGAAGAAAACTAGCACTCGGTACTAGCACCTACACTCAGTAGGTACCTGCGCTCACTGGGGGTGTGTACAGACTCCAGAAGGGTTCCTACAACCCAAGCACTAATATCAAGCCATCTCGTGGCATATCATGTCCTCACGATCAGGTCCTCGACCTCACTCAGTCAGAAACTCTCAAAAAGCCACTCGGGCTCAGTAAAATGGGGTACTCGACCCAAAACATCATTTTATATCTCAAAATAGTGTAAACAAGGCTGAGTTTCAAAATCAGTTAAACATAATATGACTGAGTGTAAATCATAAGTCAACACAATAAGGAATAGAAGTAAAAGTCCCCACGGGGTCTAAACAGGTCGGCACAAGGCCCCAAACATGGCTTACATCCCAAATATAACAATAGTCTGAAAGTACAATTTAACATATGATTTAAAAGTAAATACGCAACTCAATAGTTGCCACGGGAAAGAGCAAGTCCAAATCCCCAGCCAGCACACGCCACACACTCGTCATCCAGCATGTGCGCCACTTTAAAAATAGTGAGCAAATATGAAGTCCGCGGTTTCATACCCTTAGGGCAAGATTTACAGTCATTACTTACCTCAAAACTGGCTAAAATTCTAGCTCACAGTGTCCTTGCCTCTAGACTCGGCCTCTAAATGCTCCGAATCTACCAAAAATCAGATTCATATCATCAATATACGCTAAAGGAACAACGCCCACTATAAAATTATCAATTTTAACCAAAATTCCCAAAATTGGCCAAACCCGTCCACCGGGCCCACGTCTCGGAATTCTATAAAAAATCACATCGCAAGAATCCTCATCCTTTCCCGAGTCTATGCATACCAAGAGTATCAAAAACCGGCCTCAAATGCCCACTCAATTCATCAAAAGAAATTCTCAAACTTTCCTCCCATTTTCCCCAATTTCCCCTCTAAAATTAAATGATAAAAATCGAGACTAAATCATGGTATTAACCCAAATATGATTGAAGAACACTTACCTCAAGAACTCCACTGAAAATCCCTTCAATTTACACCTTCTCCCGAGCTCTCTAATGGGTTTTTGCAAATAAAGACCGAACCCTCATTTTTGTACTTAAAAGAATTTGCCCATGGAATTTCTCATTGCGATCGCGGAACTCCCAACGCGATCGAGAAGAACAAATTTTCTGCCCCACTAATTTACCTTACGCGATCGCAGAACCACTCACGCGATCGCAGAACCACTCACGCGATCGCGAAGTACAACAGCTCAGCCCCCTCACGCGCCCTTCAACTCTACGCGAACGCGAACAGTACCACGCGTTCGCACTGCATAACGACCACACACTCATGCGATCATGACCTCCACCACGCGATCGCATAGAACAAAACCCTGCCATCCCCAGCTAGGCCTACGTGATCGCAAACATCCTCCCGCGATCGCGTAGAAAGAAACCAAAAAATTACACCAGCAAAAATCTGCCAAGTTTTTAAGCCAAGAATTGGTCCGTTAACCATCCGAAACTCACCCGAGGCCCTCGGGACCTCAACCAAACATACAAACACGCCCCATAAACTTATTCAAACTTATTAGAGTCTTTGAAACACCCAAAACAACGCTAAAACACCAAGATCACATTGAATTCAAGCCTATGAACTTTGATACTTCTAAATTTCGCCAATGATGCCGAAACCAATCAAATCACGTCCGATTGACTTGAAATTTTGCACACACATCCAAAATTACCCTAAGAATCTGTTTCAACTTCCGGAATTCCATTCCGACCCTGATAGCTAATTTTCGACTATCAACCTTAAATCGCCAAAAACTCAATTTGGCCAATTCAAGCCTAATTCTACTTCGGACCTCAAAACCACATTTCGAGCACACTCCTAAGTCCCAAATCACCTAACGAAGCTATCCGAACTATAAAATCTACATTCCGAGGTTGTTTACCGATAAGTCAACTCTTAGTTGACTTTTTCAACTATTAAGCCAATTTAAGAGACTAAGTGTCTCAGTTCTCACCACGACCACACCGAACCTGAACCAACCAACCCAAAACATCATAATTAGGTTAAATATTACATAACAAATTTGAAACAGGGGAAACGGGCTTAATCTCACGTAACGACCGGCCGGGTCATTACAGTAACAAACATATAAAATAATGAAAACTAACGTATAAAATAAAAAACTAACATATAAAATAATAAACTAACATATACAATAAGAAACAAACATATTAAATAATAACAAAACATATAAAATTGTAAAATAACATATAAAATATTAAATAACATATAAAATAATAAGCTGACATATAAAATATAAAATTATAATATAAAAAATGTATCAACCTAATTAACAATATAGTAAAAATAACGATCAAATTTTAATATTAAAGGTATTGCAATATATTTAAATATGTTAAGCAATAACAAAGAAAAATAATTTAATTAATATTGTTCAATTTATAGTAGTTGTCATGGAGGTTTTGCCTGTGCATCACGGACCTGGCTCGCTAGAGCTACTGTTGCTACAGGCCTAGCATAGGTCTTCATACATATGGGAGGGGTAGTTATCGGCCAATACACTCCGTGCTAGAAGAGTAGACGATATGTGGGACTTTCTTAGGGTCCACCATCTCCATCCCCGTATAGTCAGACGCCTTTAGGACACGGGTTTCTGTAGGATAATTGAGATCAACCGGTTGTAGCTAGATTGATCGTTTATCAAGGCTTTGATAGAGTGGTGGCGACTGGAGACACACACATTTCATTTACCCATTGGCGAGGATACTATCATGCTTCAGGACGTGGAGGTTTTGTATGGGCTGGCGGTTGATAGACATCCTGTAGTTTTACCGCATGCTATCAGAGATTATACAAGATTGCATTACCTGGAGATGTTGCAGCGGCTCACCGGTTTCCAGTCAGTGGAGGAGGTTGCATTGTTTGGGGTTAGTCGTCTGCAACTGACGCTCGTCCGTCTTCATCTAGAGGCGATGCATGCGGACATTACAAATGATGCACCAGATCTTCATATTAACCGGTACACAAGGTTGTTGGTGCTGCTTATGTTTGGAGGGATATTGTTCCCGAACACTTCGGGAAACCTAGTCAGCTTGAGATTTATTCATCATCTTCAGCGGCTAGATGATTTACTTGACTATAGCTGGGGTGCAGATGTTCTTGTACTTGTATAGGCAGATGTGCCGGGGGAGCATGGGCACCCAGCGAGACGTTGCCGGATTTTTACCGCTGCTGCAGGTGAAAACATAGTCAATTATTTTCATGATTATAAAATACATAGTAAAAATATACCTCAAATTTTACGTCCACATTGTATATTAGATTTGGGACTGGGAGCAGTTCCTGCAGTTGCAGCCACCTCTATCACCCTTCGCTCTGGATGCAGCACCTCCATTGTTTCTCCCTTTATCTAGGAGGTGGGTTGACTGGCGAGGATCCGGACGCAAATACGAGGCTCGACATAATCTCCCCTATTGCAGGGATTTGCTGGAGGGCGCACAGGTAAATGTATACTTAAGTTTACTTGGCTTGGCTTTATATGTGTTGAGTATACTCACGGTTCTTTTTTTTTTACTTAATATTCACTTGGTGTCCATACAACAACGAGCTAATAGCTGGTTTGTCCGATTATTGCTCGACCGACCGAATTATGTGGAGCTCTTCCGTCCCATTGATGTGTCTCGATATTGTCGAGCATCATGCTACCGAGCGAGTCCTTTGCCAGTTTGGTCGACCGCAACTTGTACCTCCACTGCCCTCTTGGCTTAGGACACATTACCAGTGGGATGATCGTTCCAGGGTTGACCAGACATATGTGGCATGGCTAGAGGCGCAAATCGAGATTTGGTACCAGCGGCATGATCTGATTCTGCTACCCCCTCTACCTGAGCATACGGATGGTGAGCATGAGTATATGGTTGGTATGGCAACGTTACCCAACTTTTTGTTGGGAATCCCGTTCATCGCGCTAGTGGTCGGTACGTTCCACACTCAGAGAGGCATGAGGCACTGATATGTTATTTGGTATACTTACTTATGTAGTTAACCTAGCATTCTGTAATTAATATTTTACGTGTTGTGCATGTTATTGGCCTACATCTGTTCTACTAGTTGGGACTGCAGATACAATAGCATACAGGTGAAGGAGCGGCCGCTTTGCATGAGTATGGCCAGCAGGTTACAGATCTGTCTTCTCGGACATCGAGGGGAGCCCGAGATGATGAGTGCTTAAGATACGAGGCTGATTATGTGCGACCAGAGCAGTACCATATTGGGCCACCAGTGGATCCTGAACATGGTCGACGTGGCAGGCGTGCCCAGAGAGGTAGGGGTGTCGCATGAGGTCGTGGGGGTCAGCGAGGACGTGGTCCCCAGCAAGGCGGCATTGAGGCACCTGTTGAGGATGTTGTAGTTGATCAGTCGGGTGATCACCATGAGCTAGACCAGGATCCTAGTGATATGTCGTCATTCAGCCTTCAGCTTACTCCGAGGACTTCGCAGGTGACCCCGTCAGCTCCATTGTTGATGGGGGGAACGACCGTTACGCGACATGAGTGGGATCAGTATTTTTATGGTCCTCCAGAGCCATCGACGGTTGCTGATGATCATCCGACACGAGATATAGATAGTGCGCATCGATTGAGTTATGGCTCATCATCGAGGGATGCCGATGATCTTTCACAGCATTTGGTTAGTTTGTACTACTATAACTTATTTTTTTTTTATCTCATTGATTATTCATAAATATCTAAAGCGTTTTTTTAAGGAATCATCCTCACCCATCACGGAGGCCACTTTGTGCGATACTGACATGACTGGGACGGATGATTATATTCAAGAGCTCTCCAGGAACATGGTAAGACAATTTAAATTTTTTAGCTAACACGTACATTACTAATATATATTTCATATACTAAAATATCTTATTATTCTGTAGATTATTGTTGGACCGACGACCCCTTCTACCAAGCCTAATCCTTATTGACGATCATGCTGTAGCGCATCCTCCGATAAAGAGGCGACGTTATGAGGATGATCCTGATAGTGTAGCCAGGCAGGATGGGATGCGCCTCAGGCCAGCCAATGCTTTAAAGCATATAGGCTGTGGGACACATTGGCATTTTTTATAATCTGTACATGTGACATTCAGTATGTAATAGCAACATTATTTGTGGTTTATATTATATGCGCATGTGTTTTTATTTCTCCGGTCATTTATTAGTTTAATACTACAACAAAAAACAAAGTAGCAACTTAACATAATTTAAATTCGGTACAACTAATGAAAATACATGACATGGAAAACATAAAGATAAAATACTACACTCAACACATCCATGTGTTTCTTTAGTCACTAGCTCCCATTATTCTCTGATTCAACCACTTAAATTTCTCTTCCAACATATTTTTTTTTCTCTTCCGCCTCTTTTAGTTTCCCCTGCACTGCCACAAGTTGTTGTTGTAGTTTAAGGATCTGGAGTTCGTATTCACCGGTCATATTCCAAACATACTGCAAAGATGATTTGTAGTATTCCTGGTTAATGGGTTCATCATACCATTCTTCAAATCTACATTGATTCTCGTCGTACCAATAGAGATTATAACACAACACTATTAGTTGACATTTTATATATAAAAAATACTAACAAACATTTTTTTCAAAACAGTAACTTACAAGTTATTGACATATCCAGCGTCTACGCCCCACATTACTATTTGTCCAACATGGCTTCAAAATTGCATGTTTTCCACAATAACACCTTGGTACATCATTGCATCCAGACATTTCTTAATGCAAGAAAAATGAAAAATTTATGGAAATTTATTCTATTTGTTTTGGTTAAGCGCAAACAATAACTAAAATGCGCTAGGCTTTTTTAGGCAAGATAAAACACATAACGCATAATAGTGTCGTGCTATGCTTCGCGTGATAATGATTCTTTAGGGTACAAGACAGCTTTTCCAGAACGACATCTTTTTCAGGTCGACAAGACAATACACATAATGCATATTGGTTCTGCGCTAAGCTGCGCGTGATAATGATTCTTTAGGGTACAAGACAAATTTTCCAGAACGGCAGCTTTTTCAGGTCAACAAGACAATACACATAACGCATATTGGTGCCACACTATGTTACGCGCGATAATGATTCAATGGGGTACAAGACAGCTTTTCCAGAAGGGTATCTTTTTCAGTTGGACAAGACAATACACATAACGTATATTGGTGTCGTGCTATGATGCACGTGATAATGATTCTTTAGGGTACAAGACATCTTATTAAACTAGACCAAGACATCTGTATTCAAAGACCATTTGAAGAAACATTACAACATCCATTTAAAAAATACCACTAACATTTAATAAGTGGTTCGAAATGAGGTAGAAGGGTGAAGGTAGTTCAGCAGATCCTCATGGAACACGTCTTAACACTATCGATCCCTACCTTGAAAAAAATATGCTAGGTTGCTATACTGACTTGGTTGATGAAAAGTGGTATGGTGTTTTGCGTCTCTTGGAAAATAAGCCTATTAATATACACACTGATCTCAAAGTTGCAGGGCACATTATTGAGGGAGAAATGCATTCTACAAAGCCTGAAGGTATGTGAATTTTGGGCGAAAACTACAATGGGTTCCCCTTTATTCAAATCGATGTGATTATGAAGTACTATGTCGCTAGCATGGACTTGTTGTGCCACAAGCACTGTCTGCAACCTTTCTAACAAACACACACAAAGATGAACCAGAAGTGATTCGACATTTGATGAAGGAGATTCTAGAGGTGGAAAAGGTACTAGTTTTTCATCATGCAAGGGATGATCTTAACTTCCTGGGAGGAACGGAGGATCAGTTTTGGAATTTCTAGAAAATGAAAAATTGCATAGAGATGATGATTATCATGTTTTCCCAACAGTTGTCGAGTGGGAGGGACTACCTAAGTTTCTACCACAGATGTTGGACGTTGGAGTCTCATATTATTTTAGAAATCAAGCAAGTGGTCTTATTGGTGATAGCGATGAAATACGATAAATGTGTGTCAATTGGGTTCTAAATAGTAGTAGTATATATATTGAGGTTTTTATATATTTCTACACTTTTTTTTACTAGTTATAGCTTATTTGCTGTTATTTACTGAAATATATAAGAAGTGGGTTAATGATTCTCTAATGTTGGCTTGCCTAGCAAGTAAAATGTTAGGCGCTATCACGATCCCGATGGTGGGAATTTTGGATCGTGACATAAACTATTAATTTTAACTGAAAAATAAATGACACACAATCTAAATTAATATGTGAATACACCTAAAAAAAAATAAAATAGATACGTAAATATAACATAAATTCAAAATCCAAAAAATATATATAATACTCTTATGTAAAACTACAACATAACATAATATAAGTTTCAACATAATTTAAGTATATATATATAAAAAAAATATAAGTCTATAACCTCATTCAACAATGAAATTCTACTTTAATGACATGACTCATTATATGCTAAGTTTATTAATGATTCATTATTTCTAATATTAGAAGTAGTAGTTTTAAAACTAGACTAATAGCACAATTATATTAAATGAAAAAACAAAATATGAGCAACTACATGGAATCATAAAAAATAAAGTTTGAAAAATGAGAATATTATTTTAATATTAAAAACTAATCTATCATTTTAACTATTTTAACATAGTTAAGTTTGCATGTACATACACTTGTTACAACAAATTACAGAAACAAAACAATATGTGTATCCTTGATAATTGGGCACATTAGGTGAACTTCCACCAGGAGCTGCATTACCACTGCTACCCAAACCAGCTTAAGGACATTTACGATGATCATGTCCTGTTTGCGAACATATGCCACATTTACGGGCATAAACAATATCGCCAATATCCATTTGGTTCTGCATACGCTTTCTTTTTTGCACTTGTCGTTTACGCAAACACTCCTTGTTACATACTATTTTAAATGGTTCTGGCGGCCAATAATGCTCAGCACCACTGGCTGTAACCGTCCACTATAGGTGTTTAAGTATGCAACAACACTATATTCTTTATCAACGTATCTCGTTGCCGCGAAACCTGTATGTTGAAAGCACTTCATGGGATATGAGCACAACATATGATAGATGGACCATTTTCCACAGGAGCATAACCTTCTGGATTCATTAACCGTGTGAGTATTATTTCCCCGGTTGTGGTGAATAGCGGTGCGAACTTCAAAAATATTTCGTTCGCTGCGATACTGAAAAAATGAATGCCAATGTGCTCACTTCCTGTATTTGTCAAATCTTTTCATTGTTATTGCCATAAATTCAACACCCCTTTCCATCAATGATGATGCACCTTTATCCCTTTCAACAAATCTCTCCGCCATCTGCTTGAATGACATATGCATCATGGCAGTGACAAGCAATCCACGGGCAAACTTCAATAACCCATTGAAAGACTTTGACACATTTGTAGTCAGAATTCCCCATCTTCTGCCACCATCCGCATGCAAAGTCCACTTGTCAAGCTCATGTCGCATCAACCAACGACAGGCTCCTTGATCTTCCTGTCTAATCAATTCCATTTGATTCCTGAATTTACACTCATAGTGATCTGTTGCAGCCATCCACATTAAATCATGTAAATCCTTGTTAGGATATGCCTTCTGAAAATTGGTCTTTATGTGCCTCACACAGTAACGGTGGTAGGCATACGATTCCTACCATGCATGCAAATTCTGTACAGAACTTAAAATACCACAATGCCGATCAGATATTAGAAAAATACCTTAATGCTGTATGACAACGTGTTCCTTCAAGTGGTTCAAAAATAGTGTCCATGTCTCTTGGCTTTCATTGACAGAAATAACAAAATCTAGTGGAAATATACCTCCATTAGCATCTACTGCAACGACGATCAACAACTTAATATCATACTTTCCATAGACATGAGTGTCGTCTATGGATATTACTGGCTGGCAATGCACAAAACTATCAATTGCTAGTTTAAATGCCCAAAACACATATCTGAATATATGTTCTGGTATTCCCAGACTCTGCTCAAGCTTCCATTCAACAATAGTCTTGGGGTTAAAGTGTTGCAATGCAGCCATGTACCTGGGCAGAGATGCAAGGGACTTATCCGAGTTACCATAAACAATTTCAAAAGTGCGTTTGCGCCCGAGAAATGCCTTTATTTTGGTTATGGTATACCCATATTCCTAGTGGACATATGTTATACACTCTTTGATCTTGTACCTTATGGACGGTTCAATGTATGAAATCAAGACAAGATAAATCAAGTTAACATTCAAATTAAAATGATTCCCACTGAATGTGTCCATTTCACAATTGTGGGTGCCAATGTATTTACCCACAACCCACATATTTATTTTCATCTACCTCGCACGCAGCATCCAATTACAACCCATATACCCTCTACGGCAAATAACCTTGTATATATCCGGAGATGACTCATGAACCACGATCTCACGACACTCCTTTATGTTGTACATTTGTACTGCCCTGCTTAGGCGCGCTTTATTAGGAAAAATCATGCCCTTTGACAGCACTGTGCTCTAGATTCATCCCACATTGCTGTCTAAATTTCGTCAAGATACCTTGTGAATGCATCCACATCTGGCATACTTTGAAAATGATCAAGGTAGGGAATCTACCTTGAATGAAACGACATGTGAGACTCATACATTCTTGGTCTAACGGGAGGTGGAACATGCTCCCTCGTCAAATTAGGTTCAACATTCTCTTCCTCCTCATCATCACCCTCATTAGGGAAGGGTGTGTCATCTCCAGGTCATCAGCATTGTTGTCATACTCACTATTCTCTTCCTGACTGTGTGCATATGCCAGATCCCGATTAAATATGTCGTCTTCGGGAAATTGAGTGAGGATAGGACCTTCAAGTTGCTCGTTTTCACTGCACAACCAATAAAATAATGAGTTACTCAAATTGATCCGAACTTAACATATAGCTTTTTCACTTCACTTACAAATCATAAAGTGTTGATATCCCATGATGGACATTATCCTATTGAAGATGACTCCCGGAAGGACCACCATGATCCAACACACCAAACTAGTCATATTCCAACTAGGCGTTGGTTCATAACTTGTAAAATTCATATCTGACCGGTACCCGTTGTAGAATATATGAGTGTTAATACAAATTCAATACATAAAAAAACATCGTAAAACAAAGTAAAATTGAATTTTACCACTCGGCTTGTGGATTATGTAAACTAGGTGAGAAATTATTTCCTTGCTCCTCATTCGCCTGTGGAGATAAGTTTAGATCAGGACAAACTCTTTCACCAGGAACCTGTTCGGTTAAAACTACTCCGAAATAACCACCCGATGATTGAGGGATATCTCTACTTTGCGCAACCTCATTATTGCAAATGTTTTCAGCCTTGGCGTACATTTTCAATATTTTTATCACAAGAAATTCCCGGTATTCCTCCGGAGTCCTCAAAAGATCTCTTAGAGTTTCATCGTCCTCGAGGTTAAACTCAGCATAACAAGCAACCCCTTGCGAAGTGACAGAATACAGATATCTACCGGTTACTTTAATATTCACCGAACGTTTGCTCACACTTATTTTTTTTACATAACAACGATACCAATGTATCGTACTCCATTGTAAGTGGCAACTTAACATGACACTGTGGAGATAAACTATAACTTACTGAGTTATTCTCCACCACAACCTCAACCCCAATATAATAAAACCCTAATTATTTGCTCTTCGAACATTATGACAAAATGCAAAACAACTTAACGAAGAAATATTTCACAAGACTTGAAAATATTTATGAATGGATTTTTACAAAATCCTGAACCTCTTTAAATAATGCAAAAACCAGTTCGGGGGGTACAATTATTTGAGGTATATCCCTTATATATGCCCTCTATATAAGGTTGAATTATTGGTATGTCAGTTAAGCCCAGAAGAATTATTGGTGGGCCACATAATATATAGCGCCTTAGTTGACCGCGCTATACATTAACGACCAAACAGCCGTTAAGGTAGAGCGCGGTAAACTAGATTGCTATATATATTATGGTGCCCAGTTTTTTTCCCACACATTATGGTTCTTTGAGTCCAAAAAACTCACATTTTGGTTCCGGACTGCTCGTAGAGGTGAATCCAAATGTAAAGTCAATTGATGAATGATATCTTAATATATTTACATTTTAATTTTTTGTAGATAACATCGTTCGAGCCAAACATAATGAATTCAATTGAACTCACATAACCTGCCCTAGATCGTTGGTAATGGCCTTGGCGAATGACTTGCCACGGTCTCTTTCTTTGACTCTTCTGGTGCTAACATGTCACGTCGTCCACAGCCTCTTTCCCTACTCGTGCTTTCCGCTTTCCTGGTATTACAGCCCTTCGTGTAGGAAGGTGTAGGAGCGAAGCCACTCCTGCCCCTTCTTCCACTAGTCTTAGAGCTAGGAACTGGGAAAGAGTAACCGAGAATAGGCAGTGTTGGTGCAGATCTTTATCTTCTAGACCTGAGCACGTTTTTAATAGTGGATCCTCTGCTTGGGGAGAAAGAGATGTTAGGTGGTTAGCTATGTTGGCCCAGTAAAGAGTTTCTTGTGGTCGGTCATCAGATGCCACCGCTTAATCATTCAGACAGATGCGCGATATGTGAGATAGAATGCCCCCTTCAATGATGGACGTGCTCCGATAATGTTCCCCGAGCCTCCCTCCCTTCATTCAATGCTTGACATCTTTCTTCATGCGTCGTGCGATTTTGAGCCATACAACTTTGATTAACAATATTTTGTCATTTTTGTGGCATTAATCTAGACCATCTAATCTGAGATAAATTGTATTGATAATGTCGTCTTAACAAGTTTTTCCATTGACTGATTCTATAACTCTCCACTAGAGGGGGAAAGCGATAGAAATTGATTCCCTACGATGTCTTCTGTCTTCGCACTTTCTAAAAACCACCCTAGACTTCAACGCAAGTTGTAGTATCCACGAAAATATTTTCAAACCTTACTCATCGCTACTTGAAGATCCTTTTATGTCTTCTTGATTTGTGTTGAAAGAGAGTAGCCAAAAGGCAAGCTAGTATGAATCATCTCAGCTCCGATCATGGTGGGTGACTTCGGGAGATTAGAAAAAGCCACCGCCTCGAGAGCTGCCTGCGAAAGAGTTCCGGCTATGCCTGTCCATCATAAAATTCATAAACGAGATTGATATATGAACAGAGGAGTCCAACCACAGCTGAATTCCAAGCCTTTCCACTTCCGAACTACCAATCACCCCACTATCTGCTAGTCTGGTTTGACTCGAACTTCTATCATGTCAATCTTCTGACCTGCTTTGTACCAGCTCGTATTATGGGTACTTCAGGGCGCTTACTAGCCGCATCGCAAGGAGGAAGAAGGGTCTATGCGGAAAGATAAAATGGTGTTTCATGTATAAGTCCAAAAGAGCTATGATGACTCTCGAAATGGAATTGGAAGAGCAAGAGGGGCTAGGGCTGGCACATTAACAGGATATTAAATTTGTGATAACGATGGCTGGCAAGAACAACTTTTTCTATTGTGATTTTTTGGTGAGTTCGGTTAGACAAAAGAGAGATGCTTTCTATCAGTCAAAAGAAGATATCGCCCGGCCATGCTCCCATGAGTCATATATTTTGCGGAACGCCGTTCCTGCCAAGGTTGTATGTCTTTTTTCAACCTACTCAAGTCTAACCCATTTGGACCCCTTAGAGGCTCTAACCATAGAGCACGCAGATCCCAAAAATGCACAGTTTCTCCTCCTCTGACTACTGGTACTTTCAAGCCTAAATTGTTGTAGATCCGCCTCTGGCCACTAATACTTTCAAGCCGAAATTCATATTACAAAAATGGTTTGTGCAATTACCTACCTTTTCTGTGATAAGGGGCTCTATTTGTGTTTCAGATAATTTGGACAAAAAGTTCTCTTCACAAGTCCTTTACTTATGCTTCTGATGAGGAGGATTTGTTAATAGAAACCACACCTTCTTACACTCTATGAAACAACATTTTTTCTCAGTCAATGCTTACATGTTTGTCAAAGATACGAGTCTTTAGTTCTGTTTAATTTAATCAAACTAGCTTTAGAGTACGCGCATTACGCGTGTATATCAATAATTATAAGTTTTTTTAAAATTACCAAATATTATTAACCTATTTATTTGAGTTATAAAAAAAATTAAAAAAAATACAAACTCTTGAAAATGATGAATATTGATATTATATAGCCAAATTAATAAAGAAAAAATGATCCTAATGTCTTATCATGATTTTAGTATATGAATTATGCATTTGCTTTAGTTGCTTGACATGGCAGAAAAATATACTAACTCGTACTCAAATATATCTTGTAACAATTATATTCTTCATGGCCTTAAAAAATAAATTCTATTTACTCAAGTACATAATATGCATCATCACTTCTTTAGACTAATAAGAAAATTTATGTGTTTCTTCAAAAACATGTGCTCCTCCATATCTCTTGCCTCTCAAGAAGTACTGGACATTCCTCCACCCAATCAAACCAAATCCCACCAAACCTCCAGATATTGGCCCCTTTTCTACTCAATCAGTATCTCAAAACCCCAATCCTAGTTCCAAAGAGAAGCTACTAACGGGAGATCAAACATCCTTTCTCAATATTCAAACCCCTACAATAGACAACTACTCTCCTTTAACCTATGATCAACCATCAACGAATTATTCCTCCACCAAGGGAAATAAATTCAACTATCAAAAGAGGATCAAATCCGTATCCACCAACCTTGGTGATTCTCTCTTATCATTAAACTCCATGGTAAACGAATCCAACACAATCTCCTAAAGAGGAAAATCCAAGAAACATGAAAAATCAAAGAAAACTTTCTTCTTATTGATCTCAGAGCAAACTTTTATATTACAAAGTTTAATTGTGAGGAACATATGCAAAGGGTACTAAATTATGGTCCATGGTTTATCTTCGGCCACTTCCTTTCTGTCCAAAGATGGAAACCCAATTTTGTAGCCAAATATGAAAAAAAATTCTATCACGGCCGTTTGGATTCGTTTACCCCAATTACCTACGAAATTTTATGATGGTCTTATTTTAGAAAAAATAGGTAATACCCTAGGGAAAATACTCAAAATTAATGCATGTACTTCATCTACCCTTCGAGGCCGTTATGCTCGTCTATGCATTGAACTACCCCTTGAAGAACCCGTCGTTCCTCTTATTCATATAGGAAGTCATAAACAAGTGGCCCAATATGAGGGTGAAAATTTCTTGTGTAAAACGTGTGGGAGACTAGGGCATAATACCATGAAACATCAACATTCAAAACCACCCTCAGTCTATCCGTCCAACTTGCCACAAAATTTACCCACCCAATCAAATGAAGGTAGAGACAACAAAGCCATGAATGAAGATTTATGGCAGACTGTCAGCTTTGCTCGTAAGAAAAGAGCCAATGACAAGAAGAATTTTATAGGAAGAAATCCAGGTACTGAAAATGCTACTGCAAAAATAAGTTCAGGTATGTTCACTCCCTCTTCACCATTCAATGCCAACAACAATCCAATAAGCAATAAGAATATTTTCAAGAATAAGATCTCCCATAATGACAAAATATTTTCTTGAGTAACAAACGTCACTAAGGCCATTAATCACTCCACTTTGTGGACTCCGCCAGAAAAAAAAAATGTATAGAAAACTTTAGAAAATCATTTAAAAATTAATAAAAAAGAGGTGGCACCCTTGCATGAAGATGTTTTCCAAATGGCAGCGGGAATATTAAGACCCATGCACGCTAAACAATAGCTAAACCTTGTTAATAATTCTATGAACTCCTCCCCCCCCCCCCCCCCCCCCCCCCCCCCCGCGCCAAACGAACCAAATCAAAGTAAGGTAATAGTTTTACCCCTCAAACCGGCTGACTCTAATCCTCCCTTAGAGCTCGTTAACCTCTGCATGGAGGAAAATAGGGACCCACTACACTTGGCAAACCACCCCATTTTAGATGTCCAAATAGCAAACAACTTAGAACACATGCCAAACCCAATATTATCCCAAAATCTGACCAAAATCGTCTCCAACTTAAGTAACCAAGACATGCAAGTAGACCCAATTATTAACCTAGAAAACCCTACTACTCATCCCAATACTCACTCCTCCAACAAACCTAACTCTCCTCTATAAACAAAGATACGGGTAAGAGCAATGCCAAGAATCCTAACACCCCAAAGGAGAAGATACACGCTAATGCAAATTCTTCGTCAACAAAGAGCACACACAATGGCCAATCCACAACCCAACCAACCAACTCAACCAGGAAATCAAACAATCTACTTCACACAACCTCCCCTGCCACAAGACCACCCACCCTCGTCTTGGATAGAACAAGCTCTAATGGGTCATGCAATATCATTCAATATGATATTGAATGGCCAAGAGACAGTCATAATCCTCTAAAACTCCCATTTTCTAGCACAACTAGTTGCCAAGGGGATGCACATGGAAATGAACAACTACAAAAATCAAGTCTGGTTGAAAAATATCCTTCGTCTACTTGCCCCTTTCCATGAATGCAAACCAAGCATATGCAATGGGAAATCAATGGAATCTGCCACATCACTTCAATCCAGTCCCAACCCAAAACACAACACTGGACCTACCTTTCTTTCCTCCAGGGGAAATATCACTAACAAATCCAGTTTTCATCCCATGGAGTATAGTGCAGACCCAAGTGCAAAACAGTGCAACCCAAACTCCTCAACCAAATCAGATCTCTCCTCCCAACCATCATAATGCTCCAGAATTCGAAGATCACCAAGGAATGCAAAAATAATAAATGAATCTACTAGGGTCAGAACAAATTGTGGAATTTTCAAATCTAAACGAAGTCAAGGTCTATCTCTTCAGGGAAGTGCAAGAGAAGAGGTATATTTTCAATTGCCCACCAGCATTATACAAATGCTCGATGGACATCCTCCCCCCTCAGGACCCAACGGTGGGGAATCATGCAATGATACTGGTCCCTTCACTAAGGAGGAATCTAACACTTCAAGCCCAGTTAGAGAATGGACCAACAAACAACCATGCAATGATGTATCGACCAACTAGTATAATTATTTGAAATATACGTGGGGGAATAATGAAAACTTTCGTACGAATTTTAGAGAAATGGTAGTTACACACAAGCCATGCATAGTCACTTTATTGGAAACTAGGATGGAAAACCACATTTCCCTCCTTAGTGAGTTTACATTTTCTGAGATGATTGAGGTTCCTAGTGAAGGCGAATCTGGAGGTATGGTTATCCTTTGGGATTCAAGTGTCATAAAAGTGCATAATTTTATTAGGAGACAGCAAGAAATACATGAAACAATTGAGGTAAGTCCTTCTCAAACTACTTCGCTCTTTTCATCTATTTATGCTAGTACTAAACTATACAAAAGATGTGAATTATGGAATAATTTAGAAAGCATTAATAATAACTACAAGGGCTCGTGGCTAGTAGGTGGAGATTTTAACGACATTTTCAGCTCTCAAGATAAGTTAGGAGGAAACTCAATCAATCGTAGATGTAGCAACCTACTTTGGGATAGCCTTAATAAGTGTAATTTTCTAGAACTAGATTATAAGGGTTGTAAATATACATGGTCTAATCATGAAAAAAAATCGAAAGACTTAAGCATGGAACGTTTGGACAGAGCTTTTGTTAACCAGGATTGGCTATCTATTTACCCAAAGGTTGTGGTCACCCATCTCCCTAGGACTCATTCTGACCATACTCCTTTAATAATTAACCTAGTCCCTAAAAATGTCTAACTATCGGAACAAACCCTTTCGTTTAGAAACTATTTGGTGTAGACATCCTGATTTCATTAATATTGTTAAACTCTGCTGGGGCACAGATGACCTAATCAGTGCTCAAAACTACTTTAGAGATGAAATTATAAAATGAAAGAATAACACCTTTGGGGATATATTTAAAAGAAAGAAAACAGTTATATTCAAATTACAAGGAATGCATTCTTCTCCCCACTACTATACTAGCCAGTTCCTACAAGACTTGGAATCAAATCTTCGACTTGAATACAACAATATCCTCAAAATGGAACATGACTTTTGGAAACTCCATTCCAAATTTAATTGGCTAAACAAAGGTGATGCCAATACCAAATATTATCATATCATGGCTTCTAATTGTAAGCGTCGAAATGCCATAATGTACTTCAATAAAGACAATGGTGATCGGATATCTGATCCTAAGCAAATTGTTGACCATACCCTCTCCTTTTTCAGAGAAGCTTTCAAAACATCAAAAAAAATTCCCTCAAAAGTATTCTCACATGTGATCCTTCAAGCCAATCTAAAGTAGACCTAAGCAGCCTCGATAAACCTTTAACTAATATAGAAATCACCAAAGCAATTTTCTCCTTTAAACCTTTTAAAGCCCCTGGACCGAATGGAATCCACCCCATTTTCTACAAAAGATATTGGCATATCATTGGTGATTCTATTATAAATTTTTTTCATATGGTTTTCCAAACTCAATTGATGCCTACTGGAACCAATAATACCTTTATTTGTCTCATTCCCAAATTCTCTAATGCAAACAACCTAAAACATTTTAGACCAATTGGGCTATGTAACACATCCTAAAAAATTATCACAAAGATTCTAGCGAACAGAATTAAGTCGTTCCTCCCTTATCTCATTAGTCTCATGCAGGCCAGTTTCATTAAAAATCGTAGGGTATGTGACAATGCCATTATTATTCAACAACTAATGAATAATCTACGGAATTCCAAAAAATTCAATTTTGATATGATTATCAAATTAGATTTGGAAAAAGCCTTTGACAAACTAGAATGGTCCTTTGTTTATAGGACCCTTAGATACTTCAAATTCCCCCCTAAATTAACCAAGTTAATTATGCATTGTATTACCACTAGCTCTATGGGAGTCTTAGTAAATGGTTCTAGAATAATTTTTTTCCATCTTAGTCGAGGTATACGTCAAGGGGATCCTATATCCCCGTATATCTTCATTCATTACCTTGAACTCCTTTCCAGTCTCATAAACCACCAAGTGAACCTATTAAGATGGAAAACAATCAACATTAGGCAAAAAGAACCCTCCTTTTCCCACATTTTCTTTGCAGATGATATTACCCTAATGGGAAAAGCTACTAAAAAAACGGGCCAATGCATCAAGTATTGCATTGATCTTTTTAGTAATGAATCGGGATTAACTATAAATTCTCCCAAATCCAGAATTGTCTTACCAAAATATTGCCCCAAAGAAACAATGAATTAATTCACAACCCTTTTTGGTATCAAGTGTACCCATGAATTTGGAAAATACCTGGGGTTCCCTATTTTGAATAACTCTCCCACCACCAAAGACTTCCAATTTATCATTGATAAGTTGCAAACAAGGTTGTCCCATTGGAAATGCTCCTTTCTTAATATTGTAGGTAGAACTACCTTAGCCAATTGTACTCTTAGTGATATTCCCACTCACTCAATACAATATACCCTTATTCCCCCTAAGATCCTTAAGAAGATTGACAAAATTTAAAGAGAGTTTTTATGGGGTTCCACTAGCTCCGCCAAAAAATTTCACCTCATCAATTGGCAAATAATAACTAAGCCAAAAAATGAGGGGGGTCTAGGTTTACACTTTACATGATAAAAACATGGTTCTTCTATCTAGCCTTGCTTGGAGATTGTTAACAATCCCTAGCTCTCCCTGGAGCCAAATTATCATTGCTAAGTCCACTAAGAGAAGGTCTTTGATATCCACCGCCTTCATATGGAAATCAATTCTTAAGAGGTGGAATCTTTGCAACAATAATATACTTTGGCATCCCTCTTTAGACTCTAGGCTCAATATTTGCGATACAAATTGGGTTTACAATTGTAATTCGATTAGAAAATCTATACAAGGTCCTCTAAGCAAAAATGACATTAATCGCACCATAAAAAACCTTTTCAAAAATGAGGAATGGAACACAAATGCCATCTCCTTCAACCTACCTAAGGAAATTATGGAGAACCTCGCCCTTACTCCTACCCCTAGTAAAGATCTTAAATTCGACAAATTAGCTTGAGCCTAAACTCAAACGGAATGTTAACCACTAAATCTTGCTATAAACTTCTTCCAACCTCCGCTCCATCTACACAAAATTTCGAATGGATTTGGAATCTCCAATGCTCCAACAAAATAAATTTTTTTCTTTGGCAATGCATGCATAACCATGTCGTGCTTACATAACAAGGATATGCATTTATATCAATGCTACATGCACAATCTGTAAAAATAAAGTAGAAGATATACCCCATATTTTTATTCATTGTCCGATATCCAATCGTTTTTGGGAGAATATGGGTCTTTCACCCATTACCATTAACAATCACAACAACTGGCTAGTCGAATTGAAAAACAAGTTCACTAATTATGGTAAGTATGGCATTAACTAGGATACTCTTTTTTCATTCTCAATCTGAAAAATCTGAAAGAATAGAAACCACAACAACATAAACAATTGTGACCTCTATCTTGATACTAGAAAAGTTATACATCTTGCATGGGAGTACCATTTGTTTACTGAAAGAAACCCCTTTAAGACCAAAAAATCAAAATCCCGGTACATTGGGATAAGCCTCCCAAAAGAATAATCAAGGTAAACTGTGATGGTGCATTTTCGAGCAATAACAAAAATGCAGGAATTGGGGGGTATTTTCTGCAACTGCAATGAAGATTGGATAGTAGGGTATCAAAAAACATGTAGAGCTCTCTTGCCAATTCATGCAGAACTGCTGGCCTTATTACAAGGCTTAAAAATCGCAAAAGATATGAATTTTCAAGACTTGGAAGTTGAAACAGACTACACGAAAATAATCAAACTGATACAAGAAGAAAACTATATCTTTCCTAATGTTATTTTTGAATGCAGATGGTTAATGCACCAGCTGAAGCTACCCCAACTGAGACATAACTTTAGGGAAGCAAATGAAGTGGATCACAGACTTGCCAGTGAAGCTAGAAGAAATCGTATTTCTACAAAGTGTTTTTTCCATGCCCGCCCACCCCCTTTTGTGGAAGAAGTAGTACAAAAAAATAAGAATGATTATGTTTAAGGATATTTCTAGTTTTGTGTGTTCGTATTTGGCATCTATGGGCAACAGCAATGCCCTAAAAACTTCTACTATGTACCCATTTGTTTAAGTACTATAATCTTATGCTTGTGTGTTTTCAAAAAAAAAAAAAAAAAGTACATAATATGAATTTTATCTTATTCTTTATTGGAAATCAAACAGAAAAAAAAAGACTCCATATTTTTAGGTTTAACCATCATACCAATAATTTAATCGGATAGGTATTATTTAAACCAACTACATGTCACTACTAGAAATTCGAAAAAAATCGACCAACTTTGGTTGGTCAAAAAAACCGGCCAAAAACCGACCAAAGTTGGTCGGTTTTTTAAAATATATTTTATTTTTTAATTTTTTTTTACGAAACCGACCAACTTTGGTCGGTTTTATTTTTGGCGCAAAAATGCGGCAAACTATTTTTGAGTCCCGCGAAATTTATTTTTCAAGAAATTGACCAACTTTGGTCGGTTTTTCAATTAAAATAAATAAAAATTAATATTAAAAAACCGACCAAAATTGGTCGGTTAATTCGACCGTTCATTTTAAAAAGCCGACCAACTTTGGTCGGTAATTTTATTTCTTAATAAAACCGACCAACTTTGGTTGGTTATTTTCGTGCGAAAATATAATTAAAGAGTATAATCAAATAAAAGACAATCTTTATACAAAATGCACCAATGGTCTAGTTGTAGAATAGTATCCTGCCACAGTACAGACCCCGGATCGATTCTCAGATAGTGAAACTTTTGATTACACAATTAAAATACTGACCAACTTTGGTCGGTGTTTTTTTACAATATTTTGTTTTTTGAATTTAATTTACCGACCAACGTTGGTCGGTAATTTTCGACCAACTTTGGTCGGTATTCCTTTCCGACCGTCAAAATACCGTTCATACGTTAATGGTCGTGTTTTGATCGGTAATTGGCCATAACTGACCAACTTTGGTCGGTTTTTTGGTCGATTTATAGCAGATTTCTAGTAGTGTGTGTTTCTAAAAAAAATAATTATCACAAAATTAAGGTAAAAATTATTATTATTATTATAAATATTATCTTAACCAACACGAATGTATCCTTATGTAATATTATTCTCAAAAAGGTATAAAAATCTATTAATATTTCACGCAATGTGCATTAAGACAAATCATTATAATTGTGTTTGCAATATCTATTCTTACCTGCATATACATTTTAATTTTTTGAATTATAAAAGCGAATTATAATTAACTAATTAAAAGGTATTCATTGATAATATTTAGTGATTGTAATTGAATTCAAATTTCATTGATAATATTTAGTGATGATATTTGAATTCAACTGATTGGATATAATCTCTCTTAATTCATGAATAATTTTGCTGGAATATGAATTGTTTTATTATTTGGATGGCTTTATCATGAGAATCTTACTATTGGTACTGATGTTTGTCACGAATTTTATAGTTATATTAAAAATTAAAGATAATCACGAGACAAAATACACACAAAGTATAAAAACAAAAATTTAAAACCAAGGAATTTTTTAAAAAAATTTCAAAACTAATTCTTTCAAAACTAAATTCAAAGTTCCACGCCCAAAGAATAATCTCAATATGAAAGTGTGTTAAATTAAATGAAGAAATTATTTAAATAAGGTAAACTTTTATCACTTTTAAAGTCCTAAATATTAAGAGTTCTTATATATTTTTAAATAAGGAAATATTTCTAGTAAAATTAAATGACTATTCCTAGATATTAGAAAAATAATTTAAATAACTATACCTAGATATTAGGGAATTAATTAGAATGACTATTTTGCCAGCGTGAACTCTATTTTTAAAGGGTAAAAAATGCGAACAATATTTCACTAAGGGCATTCGTGCTTTTAATATAATATAGTATATATATATATATATATATATATATATATAGATATGTCTGAGTTATAGTCTTATGTATTTATAAGATGGCTAAGCATATTACAAAGTAATTTTCTATAACGTATATTATTTGAATTAGTTTATTCTGATGCACGAGGCCTGCTCCTACTCTTTCTTTATCAGGTTACAAGACTATTTCATGATTAACAAAAAATAGATACTAGAATCTGGAAAAGAATGGAAAAGAGACCCAAAAGAGAAGGAACAACAGCAGCTAAAAAAGAGTTTCAAAATCTAACTCAGTTATCACATTATTGTTTGTACTTTTTGTAGAAAAATTAAAATTTGGGACATTGAACCATTATATCATCTTGAATAGTAGTTTCTTAATTGTTTTTGTGGGCTTGACATGATTAGTCACTGGTGCTTTCCAAAGAAGATGCCCTTCTGGCTTAAAGAAACATACTTTTATATTTCTCAGGCCTCCCCACTAAGGCAGTACGCATGCACTTCTAAGGGAATGTCAAAGTGTTGGATGCCAGCCTTGTGTCTAATAAAGTAACAAAGAATTTGAAATTTATATGCACCGATGCTGCAAAAGATTTGTAAACTGTTACTGCAATTTAACAAGTCGCTATTGTATTTTTCATGTTATCATATCAGACTTCCATTTAAAAAGTTACCAATTGTTTTAGCAGTGCACACAGTACTTAAACGCAATTTAAAAAAGAAAAGAAAAAGGTGTTTCTAGCATTTGATTTTCCAGAAAAATGCAATATACTTTTTACCCTTATTTACTGAAACCTGAAAGAAGATGAGACATAAATTTGTCCAGCATTTGATTGCCAGGAAAATTGATTTACCCATTTAGGCAAGAGATTATTATTGATCACATGATTGCAGGCCTAAAATAGAACTTACTGCAGAAGTGATTTTCACTATCAAAGAGGTCCATTATGTTTGGTGGTACTATATTTTTTTCAGATACTGTATTATCAGTAAAGAAAACAATGTCTCCTATTCACACGAGATATTGATGAATATTGATTCTAAACTGTGCAGTTTTTCCTTAATGTTGTGCTGTTTCAGTCTCTTTCTTGCTTCCCTTAGATAAATCACATGAGAGTTGGGGGGTCAACAGCTTAGAATGTGACAATTTTTAGGTGATACATCTTATACAAAGCAAAAAGTCTTAAAAGGCTTACTCGATGCGGATCCAAATTTTTAAAGAACTTTGGACAGGCATAATATATTACTCTAGACCTGACCTGAAAGACACTTTCTTTTCAATCAACAGTTCAACACACGAGAAGATCTCCTCCCTCCTTCACATACCAACCCCAAAAATAGATCAGAACATCGAAAAGAAAACAAAAAACAGAGAAATCCAAGACTGAGAAGGAAGTATTCATATTTTGCTATCTTGGAAAAATGGTACAAGAATTGACTTCCTGTCCAAGTTTTGGTTGACAGAATTACCTAATACATGTACTGATAGGATGATTCATAAAATAATTAAGGTGCCAGCAAAATTTGATCTTCATCAAACTATTCCCTGTGAAGGGGAAGAAGGGGAAAATGACTGTTATTAGGGAGTAGGGACATTCTATTTGTGTTGATTGAGCTTTTATTTCAGCCCTGTCAATTCTTTTTATCTAGTCAATTAAGTTTACTACTTATTGCAAAGACAGTGTTCTATCTCATAGGTAATGTGTAGGTAGAATTAGGCAAAATTTACTTGTAGCTAATTAATCACTGTATTTTCAGGTGCTAAAAACATAGACTACCTGCTACAGTATATATCATAGTGGAAGAGTGAAATGTTATTGTTGTACAACATGTGCCATAATGACTGGGGAATGTGGTCCTATGTTTAGACAGACAACTTTCTTGCATTCCAATTATCTTAACAGGTCCCACTTTCAACTAATCTTCTTGGTTGCTCTTTTACACCTACACCAAACAAAACCTTCAGTCCACAGTTTTCTTTTCTTTGGTTATAAATGTGAGCTTAGCTAAAGGCAAAACCTGCATCTCAGTTTCAAAACAAACTACCTCTTTAATTTTTTTTCTCTCTCAAATATCTCCTGTATTTAAGAATTCTCCCTGATATGAGAAGTGCTAAAAAAATGTAGCCTATGAAAAAGGTGAGTGGTGATCAAGATGGAGAAGCAGGGCACGTGCATTACTAACTCATGCACAAGAATTGTCAGTGATCAGTTCGAAAAGTTTTATGGCAATCATCTGACATCATAATTCATAGTACCATTACTGTATACTTGCTAGCATAGTGGAAAATAAGGGTTTGGTACTGTTTCAGTTGTGGTAAATGAGTTAGTTCTTCATGTGCCTGTCTTCCCCATCATGACCACTCAGCCTTATTATCAGTATATGCCCGTTCTTCAAGTTCCCATTCCGTCTCATTTGATAATTGTTTTATTTGAATATATTCGTTAATGCCTTCCGCTTGTAGACAGATAGATTTCGGTCATTTCCTGCCGCTCATCTTCCGCAAGCACCACGACCAAAAGACCGTTGAAAGGTAAGTTAATTTGATAGACATTTCTGATTTGAACAAAAGTGTATTGTGGTGACATTTGTTATCAGTATATATTCTCTTATTGAGATCAAATTTCAATCTTTTTTTTTTTTTTTGGCTAATAAGGCTTTTTATTAAAACATAACTAGTGCATTACAGAAGTCGGAACTGAACGGTATGTTACAGTTCCAATTACACCAGAAGCTAAAAGCAATAAGATAAAAGTAGGGGGATTTTTAAAAAGCAGAACATCATTAGATTGTAGATCCGGGCTTATCTTCCCATACTTGGCTAATACATCTGCGGGGCTTTTGCATCCGTACTCACTTTTTATGCTACGTTTTAACTTATACTCGCTTCGTAAAAAAAATTGCATCTGTACCCGCTTTTGCGCATAACTTCAGTATGCGGGGCTGAAGTAGCAAAGACAATCACACAAAACTTCAGCATTCTAGTAGAAGGGCCTGAAGTAGCTTGCGAGCTAAAGTTCTAGAGCTGAAGTTCCCTAGTTATAAAGATAAAAACTTCAGCATACGGGGCTGAAGTTCCCCCAGAGTGTGGGGGAACTTCAGCCCCGTATGCTGAAGTTTTTGTCTTTATAACTAGGGAATTTCAACATACGGGGTTGAAGTTCCCAAGTTATAAAGACAACAACTTCAACATACGATGCTGAAGTTTCTCATTTACAAAGACAAAAACTTCAGCTCTAGAGCTGAAGTTTTTGTCTTTATAACTAGGGAATTTCAACATACGGGGTTGAAGTTCCCAAGTTATAAAGACAACAACTTCAACATACGATGCTGAAGTTTCTCATTTACAAAGACAAAAACTTCAGCATACGGGGCTGAAGTTCCCCCAGTTACACTGAGGAACTTCAGCTCTAGAGCTGAAGTTTTGTCTTTTGTAACTGGGGAACTTCAGCATCGTGCAATTTTTACTACATCCGCTACCCTATCAAATTTCAATCTCTTAAGCTTATTTCATACTTTTGTATTTTATTTCGTATGATAGTATTTGATCGGATATATAGAGCCCGTTTAAATTGGCTTTTCAGCAGAAATAACTTTTAAGGCAAAAAGCAATAAGTTAGGGTTGTTCAATTTATTACTTTTGACTTGTTTTAAGCAATTTTTTACTTATTTTAAGCACTTTTTAACTTTATCAAACACTAAAAAAACTAAAAAAGAGCTTAAAAGCTAATTTGATCAGTTTAAAAGTTAATCCGAACGCCCTCATAATTTAAGAAAGAATAAAAAAATTCGGCTCATATCATAAATATTTTTAGTATTTATACTCTTAAATATGTCATACATTTATATATGTATACGAGCATATCATTATAAGGATAGATATAAATTTGAAATTATTAGTTGGAAAACATAGAAATACGTCGACCTTTTTGAATAAACAAAAGAGAGAGAGTAATACTCGTGTAAAACATAAGTCGGTGGCGACTGAAGATCCAAATGTTAATGTCAAAAGAAAAGATAAATATTGGCGATATCATGTGGCCTAAATTATAATCAATTTGTAGAAAAATCCATTTGAAAGATATATGATAGAATAGAAAGGAGAATCATCATTCCCCCATGTGATAATTTAAGAAAGTAATGCCTTAGATTTTGCTTCAATTTGACTTCTCGCTAATGCCCCTTCCTCTACCTTTTGACTTGTTTAGTATCACAAATTCTAAAATTTTTTATTTTTTTTAAATTTCGTACCCATCAAACATATTCACATAAATTACATAAATTGAAACCGAAGGAGTATAAATAATCAAAAATAAGAAACATAAAAGAAAAGAAAATAAACACTAGTGGACAGATAGTACCTCAGCATACAGTACAAAAATCAGCTTATTATTGGTGGAAGCCAAAGAGGCTAAGTGCTTGGTGGAATCAGTTCCCATTAAATAAGACCCAAAAAAAAAAGAAAATGTTTGTATGGTAAAGGTTTTATACGGCTTAAATCTGGTTTCATATATTCACATGAATTGGAGTTGAATGACCAAGAGCGAAATTACGTTTCATTTCTCTATATTTAGTTGGAGCAAGTTGCATGGCGTGGAATTAATTTCCTTAAGTCAGCAGATATTGTATCGATTTAGCGTGCTCCCACAAATGGTCATGTCCTATTTCCATATCTGTTATTATATCAGAAGAAATCTTTGCCTAACTTATCTGGAATCAAATTCCTAAGACTTGCAACAATTACTTGCAAACACAGATCAATAGTTGTTGCTAACTATTTGGCGTTGTTTCAGAGACCAGTCAACCGCTATCTTATCTTCTCTCTTCTCTCGAGTTCCTAGTCTTATCTTTGGAATAGCGCAAGCATTTAATACCTAAATTATTATCAAAAAGGCTGCAGAAGACACTTACCATTTTAAGGTTAACATATCATACTCCATTTATCCTTTTATCTCTTTTGCATTTCAAAATTTTATTGTGTGTGTGTGTTTTCCACTTATCCACTAGCTCAAAAAAAGTGAAATGAGACTAATAGGTTGTTGGAGAGTAGTAGAGATTTGGATGTATTATATCTATTATCTTATTCACCAAAAAATATACGTATAATATCTTAAGCTTCAAGTATGGAAATTAAGTTTTCACCAAGAAGGAAAGCAATATCTTTTTGTTTTGATTTGATTTATATATATCCCCCTCTCCGACTGGCCACTATCACAATTATATTGCTCATGCTTGAGTGCCAAGGATAGGCCACCATCAGCTGCATGATTTTCTAATATTCTACTCTCTTATCTACTATGAGGCCAGGGTACTTTCTTGTTGTTCCATTTTAGCTCAAGGATATGAGATATCTGTCTACTTTCATGTGTAGTTCACCATCCTTTATTTACTTTAATTTGGTTTTGGTAAACAAGTTTGTAAAACAAACCAACTTTTTTTGCCTTGCTAAAGCTTGTGCTCGATCAAGGGTGAAGTTTTAGTATACTGTATTTGTAAAATAATTCTAGAGAAGAACATAATGTATAAACAAAAATGTAGAAGTAGTAGAAATTAATTTGAGCCCACTGAATTCACAGTGTTTCCTTAAGAAACTTAATCCCCTCTTAGTACCCGAGGTTGTGGATTATTTCTTCCCAGGATAGAACAGATTACGCATTGGTGTAGCGGTACTTCAAACTCCAGTGTTTCAACGAACACAAATGGCGGCAGCAAATCACACTTACTTTTACTTTGTTGTAGTTAAAACAATGCAGAAAGGAAGAGGAGAATTCAGAAATTTCGTAAGAAAAATCTGAGGGAATGGTTTGCTATTTATAGCCAACATGTTGAGTTTAAATGAAGATGTTCAACTCTTCAAAAAGTCTGTCATGATTGTTCACGTAAAACGACCATAACATAAATGGCTGTTTACACAAAATAAAACAAAAATTCAAAACGCGGAGGAAAATTAATTCTCCGTTACAAAAACGGATAATTTGGGTTAAATAATATTACGTTAATCTTTAAATTTAATAAATAAATTTGATTTAAAAAATTAATCAATCAATTATTTGACCAAATCCAAATCCAAATTCGAAGCTGAGTCGTGCGACGACGGCGCGAGACTTCCCTTCTTTTTAACTTTTTAAGAGCTAGAAGAAGAGCAATTGTATATATACCCATCAAAGGTCTTTTGCTCCTCCAATATGAGATATTTGTCAAGGAGAGAAAATCAAAATTTTATTTTTTCCTCCATATCCTATTTACTCTCTTTCAAGCTAAAATAAACTTAAACCCCAACATGAAGTACTTCCATAAAATGTTTTTCTTATAATAGTGGTGTCCGAGTCAACTTGTGGGGTCCTTGACTATTTAAGTGAATACCAATTATCTTTTTTTTGGTTTAAAAAGACTACATTCTATTAATTAACGATGAAGCACAGGGAGCATCTGCTTAGAATCCGTGTTACAAAAAGTTTGAAGAGTACTACTGTGGGTGTGTGCATGTGGATGGTCAGCGCCATGTTGATGTACTACTCTATAACAAAACGGATGGTTGATGTTGCTACTACTCGAAGGTACATCAAAAGTTGTACAAAAAGAGTTGTTGAGTGTTGTTGTAGAGTTGTATCTACGTCTGTGCCTTCCCCATTTATCTTCATGCAAGTTTTCGAGGAGAAAAGTTGGTGGAGTGTGCAAAAAGGTGATGTTGCTATTCATTATTTCCATCCCAAAATGTGCTAGTCTATTTGCTACAATGTTGAACTCCCTGTAAGTGTGCGCTATGGATGTATCGCTCAGCGGCCGGATCAGGAATCTACAATCATCAAGCAAATGTGAGTGTATTGTGTTTGTATTATTAAGCATGGCCACTACCTCTGACGTTACTTGTAGGACAGTTTCTCGCATAGCCCATAACCCAATATTCGTTTGTATCCCTGAATACTCCCCAAACCCAACATTAGTATTATACTGTTTGAGTGCCCCTTTTGTGTTTAGTTTGAAATATCCCATAGGAGGGGGTTTCCACTTAATGTACACAGGTATTGAGTGTTTTTATGTGTGGAGCTATTTGTTAGATAATAAAACTCATTAGCAAATTTATTAATAAACGAAATATTGGGCGTACATTTAGAATGTTCAAAGATGTTTTTATTTCTAGTATTCCATAAATACCATAATGTGAATGAAATAAGTATTTTATGAGGTATTGAAGCTCTAGTTTTGAAACCCAGTGGGCAGATAATAACTTTTGAGCCATTCATAGTTAGGGGTTGTTCATAGTTTATATTTCGAATGAGGATGCCTAATCGCATGGCCTGCCAACAGTGTTTTGCGTTAGGGCAATTAAAAAAGAATATGGCTAATGGTTTTGTCTTGTACTCCGCATAGTGTAATATCTTGGAAGAGAGGATTCCGATTCTATGTAGGTAAGAGTTGGTTGGAAGACGGTTGTGGCTTATTAGCCAAAGAAACGATTTAATTTTTGGTGGTAAGTACATTTTCCATATCCATCCATGGTGATTTGGAAGTTGGTTGGAGTTTGTTATTACTTTATAACAACAACTAACAGTGAATTTTTCTGATGTGTTAAGGCCCCAAATGATGCAATCTAGGCCTAATCAATTAGATGGCAAATAGATACTATTGATCTTTGCTATTAGGGTTGGTGATAATTCAAAGAAGGTGACTGGGACCATGGCTTGTCCATTATTGAGGACCTCTTGGATGGTTAGTTCATCCTCTTTGTGTTGTAGAGGTCCTTCAATTAGTGTACGAAGAGACATATTAGGTGCCAACCAATTTTCTGTCCAAAACTTGATGTATGTGCCTTGGGTGACATGCCACACTAGACCTTTTTGGCATGCTTGCCATCCGCTAATGATGTGTTTCCAAAGAGTGGAGGTTTTTGCCAATGGCTTCTTATTAGTGTGGAAATATTTGGATAGGAGGATCAATTCCCAAAGTGTTTGGGGGTTATGGAATAATCTTCAGGTTGTACTGGCAAGTAAGACTGTATCTTTTTTTCCTAAGTTTTTATATTCCCAGACCCCCTTGATCTTTATGATTAGTAAAATTGTCCTATTTTATTAAATGAAGACGTTTTTTAAGCTGTTGTTCCCCAAATAAAATTCTTTTGAAAGGATTCTAGTTGATTAATGATGTAATTTGAAAGAGCTATGAATTGTATTATATGGTTTGGCGTGGAATTAAGGGTTGCTTTGATTAGGGTTGTACGCGCTACCAATGATAGATGATTAGTTTTTCAACCTGCTAGTTTATTCTTGAAATTGTCAATAACAAATTGAAAATCTCGTTTTTTAGGTTTGTCACTAAAGATTGGGAATCCTAGATATTTTCCAAACCTACCTTCTACCATGTTAAAGGATGTTCTAACTATATATTCTTCTGGCTTTACATATTTTGAAAAGAAAACTTTTGATTTTTCAAAATTGATTGTTTGTCCTCAATTGAGTGAAGTGTTCGAGTTGGTCTATAATAGAGTTACAACTTGTGGTAGTAATTTTCGAGGCTAAAATAATATCTTCAGCGATAGATAAGTGGGATATGAGAGGGGACTTGTTGATACCTAATTTTTCCTTAAATTATTTTCAAACTTGTATATATACTTTCAAAATCAGTCCTTACAGTAACTGGTATTTTCTCACAGTTTTTCGTATTTTTATCAAATTATTTTCCTGTTTATTTAATACTTTACATTCCATAATTATTCATAAATGATATAATTTCAAATTATTTTCTTGCTCAACATGTTATTTGTATCCTACTTAAGTCCCTTAGGATTATATTATTTCACAAATTAGCCAATATTGGCATCATTTAGTTAATTTCAGAAATTTTTGCAATTATAACACAAATGTGCATTTATACCATTTTAAAATCAGTGAATGATCATTTATAATTTTTATTTCTTAGTCAATCGCCTTAATTTCATTTATTTGGTCTCAATTTATTTTTACACAATTATTAACTATTTTATTAATTAATTATCTTATTTAATTGGGTATTTAACGTTTAGCCCATTTCTACCTGACCCAAAACCCCTTAACCAACCCAGCCCAAAACCCACAAATAACCAGGCCCAACCCCACACTTAATCTGAACCGTTGACCAAATGAGATCAACGGTCCAGATTAGGGTTACCATAATTAAACCTAATCACTACCCCCCTCCGACCCCTCATTCTCTCAACACTCACTCTCTCTCTATCTCTCTCTGTTACTCTCTAAGTTCTCTCTAGAAGCCTCCTTTGGCTTCTCTTCTCCAATGGAGTCCGGTCATCTTCTCCAACTGGTTCTCTCACCAGAAACCATGGCTCCTCATCGTCTCATGGCTATTTGTCCACTTTGCACCAGTCCAGTGATGCTCTGGGGCTCTCAGGCGAACCTAGAGCGGTCCAACTCATCTCCCATGGTCCCATGCCACTTTCCGGCCTCTCCGGCCGTTTGAGTAAGTTCACAACCTGTTCCGGCTTAGGCCGGTGTCGTCTTTGAGGTTCTTCTTACTTCTCTGGGTTCCACGAAACCCTAACCCTATGTCTTTCGATTTATTCTAGATCTACTTTAGATCTATAGTATTCCGAAGTTTCTTTCTATGTTTTTCTCTGAAAACTTTCATCGTTAAACGATCTTTCAATTTCTAAAACTAGGGTTTCACAAAACCTTTTCAAAATCGATTTTTCTTTACTTCTGCTTTAATGTTATTCTATGTTTTTCTTTGTTAATACGTTTTGATTCAACGCTTCTTACGAACAATTCCCAATTTTTAGGGTTTTTAGTCCGTCTTGTTTTCTATGTTTAGCTAATCTGTATACTTCTTCTAGGCTCTCTATGTGCTCTATGTTTCTTACTCTAATTCATGGTTAGGGTTCCTGATACCCTCTACTGACTCTGTGATGTTTTCTTCGAACCTATGATTCTGTATGTTCTGTACTGATTTTTCGAATTGATTCCCTTGATTGTGTGATACTGTCCATGATTATGCGTGATTCCCTGTGATTTCAATCACAGTCAAGATTCCCTCGACTAATTTTCAGAATTAAACCCATGCTTTTTTTTTTGTGAATATGCTATCAGTGTGTACTTTCCTTAATTACGTATTATGAACCTAGTCTTTATTACACACATCATGCATTTACTACCTCAGTTATGGTAAGATCACTCTAGTTGATTCCTTTCCTTGATTTAACTCTGATTGGCCCGTTTGAACTTCACTCCCTAATTAAAGGGAGTCTAGGCCTTTAATTGGTACTGATTGGTTATTATTTCCATAATTATGTTAGACTAATTATTCCCTACCTTATTTTCTCTACTTGTTTTCAGAATTATAAACACCCTACTCTCTTTAGATAACACAACCAATAGACACACGAACACTTGTGGTTAAAAAGTTATCTCTCTTACACAAAAGCTCTCTACTGTGTTACTTCTGGTGTTACTTTCTACTATTTATGTGTTAGCCGGCTACAAACCAAGGCTGACTATTGTGTTATTTCTCTGCTGCTCTCCTATTCTGTTGCATCTACACACTACTACTCTGCTGTCCTTCGCATTACCGCTCTTCATTCTGCATTCATTTTTACTCCTAATTGGTATGTTTCTAGTTTAAGTTTATAGCATCCGACTCAACATGTTTCTCACGTCTATTTGCCTATGTGATTCCCCTTTCCCTTTAATCCAACATGTCTACTGCTTTTTCTTACGTGTTTCCATCATGAATCTGCCTGACTCCTAACACTATGAGCATGCACCCCCTAATTGCTGAGAACATGTCACCACTTGAACAAAAATTGCTGAAGTTTCAGGAAGAACTAGATCAGGTCCGGAATCTGGCCAACTTATCATTTTCCCTCAGCGTCCTTGACGTCAACCTTCCAAATTCCCAAAACCCCACACCTCCACAAAATATCCCAAGACAGCAAAACCATCACACCACTACCCCAAAGAACTAAACCCTCCCGACACAGCACCATGCTTGCCAAACCACAAATAACACCCCACTGCTCATCCCAGAACCTCAAAACCCCACAAAAGTCAGTTTCCACGCCTATAACAATCCCATCTATGTGGAAACCATGACCTACTCCACTCTGCCTATCCTACAGGAATCCGAGTCTGACGAAAAGGATTTACTTATCAGGAACCTGGCCGAAGAGCTTAAGAAACTAACCAGCCGAGTTCAGGGTGTTGAAGGGACCAAAGGGAATGAAGGGTTGAACTATGAAGACCTTTGTATCCAACTTGATGTCGAACTGCCCGAGGGGTACAAACCTCCAAAGTTCAAAATGTTTGACGGTACTGGTGATCTGAGAGTCCATCTAAGGACCTATTGCGACAAATTGGTATGCGTGGGAAAAGATGAAAGAATCTACATGAAACTGTTCATGAGGAGTTTGAAAGGAGATGCACTATCTTGGTACATTGGCCAAGACCCTAAGAAATGGTCAAACTGGGTAGGCATGGCGTCTGATTTCATGGACAGGTTTAGGTTCAACACAGAGAACGCACCAGATGTGTTTTACATTCAGAATTTAAAGAAGAAGCGCACAGAAACCTTTCGCGAGTATGCTACTCTCTGGATGTCCGAAGCCGCTAAAGTTAGACCTGCTCTAGAAGAAGAACAAATGAACAAATTCTTTGTCCGAGCTCAGGATCCGCAGTATTATGAACGATTAATGATGGTTGAGGGCCACAAGTTTTCTGACATCATCAAATTGGGTGAGCAAATTGAAGAAGGTATGAAAATCAGTATGGTTAAGAATTTTGAAGCCTTGCAAGCCACTAACAAGGCTTTACAGTCTGGTGGTGTGCCTAAGAAGAGAGATGTGGGAGCCGTAATGGTTGCACAAAGAACTAAGTCCCCACTCAAGTACCAAACCTATCCGACACCTCCAATCACATATCATCCCTCACCAAATTACCAAGGTCCACCGCCAAATTACCAAACTCCACCACCTTTCTACCAATCTCCACCACCCACATATCAACCTACTTCGCCCAAATATCCACAATCCAACCCTGTCTACCACACTTATAATTCACAGTCATCTCATTACCAATCCCCTCCTGCACGTCAAAACTTCCCTAGACCTCGTCCCAATTTTGATCGTCGTCCTCCAAAACAATATACCTCCATAGTCGAGCCCATTGACCAGCTACATGAAAAACTCAAAGCCGCTGGTTATGTTACACCTATCTCTGCTGCCACCCCTGAGAATCACTATCAGTGGGTTAACCCAAATAAATCCTGTGCATACCATTCCGGCGTGAAAGGGCACACCATCGAGGAATGCCATTCTCTGAAGGACAAAATATAGGCCCTCATTGACAACAAGATTATTGTGGAAAAAGAATCCGCTCCAAACGCGACAATCCTATGCCAGACCATAAGGACAGAGGCATCCATATGATTGAAATAAAAGATGATTGGGACCCCAAGGGGTCAATCGGGTTGATTGCAGAAGGCGATAACCCAAAGAAATCTGCAGTCACTCTCAAACCAATCATAGTCCAGATTCAGCCGTCTAAGACCTCTGAGGTAAATATGTCTATGCCGTTCGAGTTTGAAGCAGCGCCACCGGCAAAGTCACCAGTGCCGATTGAAGTTGAGTTTCTATCTCCAGCAAATACACCAGCTTCGTTTGAGGTCGCAAGCTTTCCACCCCGAACACACATTCCGTTTGAAATAAAGATGTCCACACCCATTCTGGTGGCAATGTCAACCACGCCACCCTTTTACTCAAACGCTATTCCTTGGGACTACACAACCGAAGCGAGAAGGAAAAGCAAGGCTAGGTCTGAGGAAGTTTTCGCAGCACAGGGTATGACTAGAAATTATAGGGTCTACACCCCTGAGCATCTGGCCGAGTCGAGCAAGCAGGTCGCCAACCGGCCTCCCCTTACTGAGACAGGTGCCGATGACATTTGGAGAAAGATACAGGCGAAGGAGTATTCAGTCATCAACCAGATGAATAAGAGACCGACACAAATATCCATCCTCTCTCTGCTGTAGAATTCCGAAACACACAAAAGTACTTTGTTGAAAGTGTTGAACGAAGCATATGTGCCGAACAACATCACTAGTGGAGTAATGGCCAATATAGTAGGCTAGGTACTGGAGAGTCATAAAATCACTTTTCATGAGGATGAGCTACCACCTGAAGATTGTGGCACAACAAAGCGCTGCACATCACCGTGCAGTGCGAGGATCATTTCATCACGAGAATCTTGATCGACGGAGGTTCCAGTCTTAACATCTGTCCGCTGATAACACTCAAGAAATTGGGCAGAGGGATAGATGAGATAAAAGATGGGGCGATTAATATGAAGGCTTTCGACGGTTCACAGAGGTATACCACGGGGGAGATCAGTCTATGTCTACAGATGGGACCGACTTGGTTCGAAGTGAATTTCCAGGTGATGGATGTTCCGGCATCCTACAACCTGTTGTTGGGTCGACCCTGGATTCATGCTGCTGGGGCCGTGGCATCAACACTACATCAGGCGGTAAAATTTGAATGGAACCACCAAGAGGTGATTATTCATGGTGACGGTAGCAACCCAATTTACGATTGTCAAACTATTCTGATGATTGACGGGAAAAGGAAGATAGGAGGAGGAACTTACCACCATATTGAATGGGTCAATGCCATCGACAAGGACAAATGGTGGGATTACAAGATCGAGAGCATCCTGATTTGGGGAGGATATGAGCCAAGCAAAGGGCTCGGTAAAAACCTCCAAGGGATCACAAAGCCTATAAAGCTCAAGGAGCATGGTAGCACTTTCGGTCTGGGGTATGAGTACACCGAGCAAGAATCAACGACTGGACGCCACCTTGGCGCAGTCCCTATTACCCTTTGGAACAGCCGATACCTCATCTTGAGCAGATTTTCAAGCAAGCCGACACTGTCTACGGTTCAGATGAAGAAGAAGAACTTGCAGCAATGAGGAGCTTGTTTCTACAGAATGGTGATATGGATTGTTGTGTTGTCCTCGAGGGGGAGGGGGAGGGGGAGGAAGGCCCTTCCATATAGATTGTGATCAAGGGGGCATATCTCAAGAACTGGTCTATCAAGACAACCAAAGCCCGACGAACCTCGGGGTAGCAAGTCTAAAACAAGCATTATTTACTGTTTTATTTACTAAATGATTTTTTCCTGCATTTTTTTTAATTTCTGCAATAAAGATCTTCAATGTTCAAAACAATTATTCAATTTATCAAAGCATCCTCTAAATTTCTCTTACGAAATTTGATATTTATTGCTATTGTTTTCCCTCATTATTTTTTTTATACATCATTACTATTACTTGTCTTGATGAACCGATGACTGTGACATGCAATGAGACAACGTAACAAACTGACATTGATTCAGATGAAGACGACATACCTGACAAGATTGTCAAGGAAGTTGAGAACTATGAGAATATGCCTAAGTCCAACCTGGATGAGACCGAAAACATCAACCTGGGGATTCAGAATACATCAAAAAAATACTAAGGAAGATGATAGAAAGGCACAAGCAGTGGCACGAGAAGTTATCATTTGCCTTATTGGGATATCACACCACAGTCCGCACATTAACTGGAGCAACTCCCTATATGCTAGTCTATGGTACAAAGGCTGTAATTCCTGCCGAAGTGGAGATCCCATCTCTGAGAATTATACAAGAAGCTGAGCTCAGCGATGCAAAGTGGGTAAAGAGACGTTATGAGCAGCTATCCCTCATAGACGGAAAAAGATTGAATGCAGTTTGTCATGATCAACTATATCAGAACAAAATGACCAGAGAATTCAACAAGAAAGTCAAGCCAAGACGATTTACACCAGGGCAACTGGTGTTAAGGAAAATGTTTCCACATCAAGATGAAGCCAAAGGGAAGTTTCCCAACTGGCAAGGCCCGTACATGGTTCAAAGAGTGCTGACAGGAGGAGCACTCATACTTGCAGAAATGGATAGAGAAGTCCGGCCAAAACCAATCAATTCAAATGCAGTCAAGCGCTTCTATTTGTAATCATCATGTTTTCTCAATGATGTAAATTGAACTACGCCTGACCTGATTCCCGGTTAAGAGGGGATACGTAGGCAACCCTATGGGTTCGGTCACAATTCAATAAAAATCTATTTTTCCCCATAATTGGAAACTGGGGCAGAATTTTGAGGAGGACCCTCAAAATTTCGAAGCAAGCAGCAGGCCAGAAGTATTCACCCAGCCAACTGGGGCAGAATTTTGAGGAGGACCCTCAAAATTCCGAAGCAAGTTCAGCCAGCCACAACACGAGCAACAGTTAGAGGTATCCACCCAGCAAACTGGGGTAGAATTTTGAGGAAGACCCTCAAAATTCCACAGCAGGAGAGGTTGCAATGTCTCGAACAGTGTCATGTCATCGGTTCATCTAAAAATATTTTACATTATATATTATACTTTTACAAAATCATGCATATTTATTGAAACAACACGTTTAGCGAGCGCTACCCCAATGATGTGAACAATATCATGATTAAGCCAACGAGCCAAGCAGAGCCAGTGGGAATGCGAACTAACCTTCCCCTTTACAAAACTCACGATCTTTCTTTGGGTGCAGGCACAAAATTGCAAAAGCCCCGAAACATATTATCCGTTCAAAGGACAGACATCGTTCCTCAAACTCATCGCACACGCCAACATTTATTATCAGCACAAACAATGCTCTACCGTCTCACAATGCTCTACCGCAATTAACGCCAGCTAAGAGTTTCTGTTGTCCTTCCTTTATTTCCTGCATAAGGCTACTATTCTGCCTTCCGAGACTAAACACTGTCTCCATCTGCATTTTTATTTCCTGCATAAGGCTACCATTCTGCCTTCCGAGACTAAACGCTGTCTCTATCTGCATTTTTATTTTTTGCATAAGGCTACCATTCTGCCTTCCGAGACTAAACGCTGTCTCTATCTGCATTTTTATTTCCAGCATAAGGCTACCATTTTGCCTTCCGAGGTTAAAGCTCTACCTCCATCTGCATTTTATTTCCCGCATTGCATAAGGATACCATTCTGCCTTCCGAGGCTAAGCACTACCTCCATCTGTATTTTATTTCCCGCATTGCATAAGGCTACCATTATGCCTTCCGAGGCTAAGCACTGCCTCCATCTGCATTTTATTTCCCGCATTGCATAAGGCTACTATTCTGCCTTCCGAGACTAAACGTTGTCTCCATCTGCATTTTTATTCACTGCATAAGGCTACTATTCTGCCTTCCGAGACTAAACGTTGTCTCCATCTGCATTTTTATTCACTGCATAAGGCTACTATTCTGCCTTCCGAGGCTAAGAAGTGCCTCCATCTGTATTTTATTTCGCGCATTGCATAAGGCTACCATTCTGCCTTCCGAGGCTAAGCACTGCCTCCATCTGCATTTTATTTCCCGCATTGCATAAGGCTACCATTCTGCCTTCCAAGGCTAAGCACTACCTCCATCTGTATTTTATTTCCCGCATTGCATAAGGCTACCATTATGCCTTCCGAGGCTAAGCACTGCCTCCATATGCATTTTATTTCCCGCATTGCATAAGGCTACTATACTGCCTTCCGAGACTAAACACTGTCTCCATCTGCATTTTTATTCCCTGCATAAGGCTACTATTCTGCCTTCCGAGGCTAAGCACTGCCTCCATCTGTATTTTATTTCGCGCATTGCATAAGGCTACCATTCTGCCTTCCGAGGCTAAGCACTGCCTCCATCTGCATTTTATTTCCATTTGCATAAGGCTACCATTCTGCCTTCCGAGGCTAAACGCTGTCTCCATCTGCATTTTTATTTCCTGCATAAGGCTACCATTCTGCCTTCCGTGGGCTAAACGCTGCCTCTCATTTACCTTTTAAAGCAATCATCGTCTCTGTCATTATCTACTTTGTTTCTTTCCGGGCTAAGCTATGCCCTTTTTAATTCACAAGACTAAGCTTTGTCTTGTCAGCATCATACTATTGCACTTCTCATGGGCTAAAATATCGCCAACCTATCTAAAGGCGTCATCTTTCAGAGGCACCATCTTCATGGCCCGAGAACATCATTTCATGGCCTGCGGATCCCTTTTTATCACTTTACATATTATTATTCAAAGGCATCATGATTCGGAGGCACCATCATCATAGCCCGGGAATGTCATTTCATAGCTGCGAATCCCGCATCAAGCGATTCATTGCCCAGGACATCATGGTCTAAGGGCGTCATCCTCAACCGTCCAAAGACAACATTCATGGTCCAATGGGAATCTGCATCATGTTTACATTACGCACAATCTATGCTTGTTATTCGTTTGCAGTAAATCCGGCTAAGAATAGTCAGCCAGGCAAGAGCGGACCGCTCCAGTTCTCCTAACCACCCCGTAAGCCATTTTGTTCACCTTACCTTGCACCTTGCGTCCGTCCTTGTGAGACTTCACCGGTATACTTCGCCGGTGACTCATGAACTACATACGTCCTGATTCCTGTACAACCGGGGATATGTAGGCAGCTTAGAAGTCGGGGTGCGGCCTAAACCTTTCATACTATTTTCCTCCGGTCAAAATTGGCCATCATATCTTTACCCGACAACTCTTTCATCCTTTTTGGGTAAATATGGGCAGCTGTTGATACCCAATTTTCCCTTAAATTATTTTCAAACTTGTATATATACTTTAAAAATCACTCCTTACAGTAACTGGTATTTTCTCACAATTTTTCGTATTTTTATTAAACTATTTTTCGGTTTATTTAATACTTTATATTCCATAATTATTCATAAATGATATAATTTTAAATCATTTTCTTGCTCAACATGTTATTTATATCCTACTTAAGTCCCTTAGGATTCTATTATTTCACAAATTAGCCAATATTGCATCTTTTAGTTAAGTTCAGCAATTTTTGCAATTATAGCACAAATGTGCATTTATACCATTTTAAAATCAGTGAATGATCATTTATAATTTTTATATCTTAGTCAATCGCCTTAATTTCATTTATTTGGTCTCAATTTATTTTTACACAATTATTAACTATTTTATTAATTAATTTAATGGGGTATTTAACGTTTAGCCCATTTCTATTTAAATTATAACCAGTTTTAAACCCAATCCACCTGACCCAAAACCCCTTAACCAACCCTGCCCAAAACCCACAAATAACCCGGCCCTACCCCACACTTAATCTGAACCGTTGATCAAATGAGATCAACGGTCCAGATCAGGGTTACCATAATTAAACCTAATCACTACCCCCCTCCGACCCCTCATTCTCTCAACACTCTCTCTCTCTCTCTCTCTCTCTCTATCTCTCTCTGTTACGCTCTAAGTTCTCTCTAGAAGCCTCCTTTGGCTTCTCTTCTCCGATGGAGTCCGGTCATCTTCTCCGGCTGGTTCTCTCACCAGAAACCATGGCTCCTCATCGTCTCATGTCTATTTGTCCACTTTGCACCAGTCCAGTGATGCTCTGGGGCTCTGAGGCGAACCTGGAGTGGTCCAACTCATCTCCCATGGTCCCATGTCACTTTCTGGCCTCCCCGGCCGTTTGAGTAAGTTCACAACCTGTTCCGGCTTAGGCCGGTGCCGTCTTTGAGGTTCTTCTTACTTCTCTGGGTTCCACGAAACCCTAACTCAATTTCTTCCGATTTATTCTAGATCTACTTTAGATCTATAGTATTCCGAAGTTTCTTTCTATGTTTTCTCTTTAAACATTCATCTTTAAACGATCTTTCAATTTCTAAAACTAGGGTTTCACAAACCCTTTTCAAAATCGATTTTCCTTTACTTCTGCTTTAATGTTATTCTATGTTTTTCTTTGTTCATACGTTTTGATTCAATGCTTCTAGAAAATCCCCAATTTTTAAGTTTTTTAGTCAGTTTTGTTTGCTATGTTTAGCCAATCTGTAGACTTCTTCTAGGCTCTCTATGTGCTCTATGTTTCTTACTCTAATTCATGGTTAGGGTTCCTGATACCCTCTACTGACTCTGTGATGTTTTCTTCGAACCTATGATTCTGTATGTTCTGTACTAATTTTTTGAATTACTTCCCTTGATTGTGTGATACTTTCCTTGATGATGCCTAATTCCCTGTGATTTCAATTACAGTCGATATTCCCTAGACTAATTTTAATAATTAAACCCATGCTTTGTTTTGTGAATATGTTATTAGTGTGTACTTTCTTAATTACGTGTTATGAACCTAGTCTTTATTACAAACTCCATGCGTTTACTACCCCCGTTATGGTAAGATCACTCTAGTTGATTCCTTTCCCTGATTGGCCCGTTTGACTTGACTCCCTAATTAAAGGGAGCCTAGGCCTTTAATTGATACTGATTGGTTATTATTTCCATAATTATGTTAGACTAATTATTCCTTACCTTATTTTCCCTACTTGTTTTCAAAATTATAAACACCCTACTGTCTTTAGCATAACACAACCAATAGACACACGAGCACTTGTGATTAAAAAGTTATCTCTCTTACACAAAAGCTCTCTGCTCTGTTACTTCTGGTGTTACTTGCTACTGTTTATGTGTTAGCCGGCTACAAGCCAAGGCTGACTATTGTGTTATTGCTCTGGTGTTCTCCTGTTTTGTTGCATCTACACACTACTACTCTGATGTCCTTCGCATTACTGCTCTTCCTTCTGCATTCATTCTTACTCCTAACTAGTATGTGTCTAGTTTAAGTTTATAGCATCCAACTCAACATGTTTCTCACGTCTATTTGCCTATGTGATTCCTCTTTCCCTTTAATAACATGTATACTGATTTCCCTTACATGTTTCCATCATGAATCTGCCTGACTCCCAACACTATGAGCATGCACCCCCTAATACTTAGTTATTATGTAAATCCTAATCTTGTACCTAATATGTGACTGTGTTTGACACCCCTCAATCTGATGCTGTTAGATTCCTGGCATGAACATTCTGTTATAATTAGGCTGTGATTGTTTAAACCATATAGCACTAGCCTAAGGACTATTTGTGTGCAATCTGCCTCTACTATGTGACTTATTTTTCCCCCAGTCCCCCTATCCCTGTTTGTGTTTGCTTCCTAAGCCATGTATGTTCTGGGTTGCTGATTGTCTTGTTTTTTTCTTCTGCAAACCTGTTTTCATAAAACAAACTCTCATGTTGATTTCTGAAGCTATTTTTCCAAATCGTTATTTCCAAAAGCTACTTTTCAAACTCAACTCTTTTCTAACTATAGGCACATCTAGTTTTCCCCTTCGTATGAGCACTGTCTTGGTGACCATTTGAGTACCCATTGAACTCTAACACACAAGGCTGGCATTCCACACTGCACTTACTCATTCCTGGCTAGGGTACTTGGGTGTGAGCACTGCCTGGGGTCTTCTCAGATCCTTAGGAACTCTGACGCACCTGGGTTACAAAAAGTCATGGCATATGGCATTGTTGGATCTGAGGACTTGGGCCTACTGTTAGGCCTTCTATAGTGTAACTTCTTAATTTCCTTATTTATGGAGTTTGTGCAAGGCTGATTTGTAATAATTAATTGTAAAAATAATTATAGGCTGGATAATGAAATGGGCGGGGTTGTGCATGCTTAGTATAATTATGGGTAGAAAGCATGCTATAGGATTTATTTTATGCAATAGTTACCATGCTTAGGAATACTTGCCATGTATGCATTAGAAAACATGTTTTAGGCCCGTTTACCTCAGCATCTTTGCCATACCCATGTCTTACTTAGAAATCTTGTTCGTAGTTAAATAACTACAAAATGGTTGTTATAATGTTACTGTCTCTACATCATCACGATCACCATGTCTAGAAATCCTGTTTTAGGTTAAAAACATTAATCGTCAATATTTGCATTAGAGATCATGTTACCCTAGGAATTCATTCTCAGCATGCTCATATTACCTATGCCAAACTCATGTGTTAAGGACATACTTCTATTTGCATTAGAAATCATGTGCTAGGTTCAACAACTTAACTACGCTTTTGTATTTCCTATTTCGAGTAAAAAAAGATGTGTTAATAAGTAAATTCCTCCCTAAATAATAATAGATTCTGATTTTTGAAAACGTTTGTGCATTTAGAAAAGCATGCATAGGTTTGCATCATTCCACACCCTATATGCATTTAGATATCCTGTTTTGTAGGACACTGCATTCACATTACTTTAAATACTCACTCCTTTACCGCGATTAAGTCTAAGCAGGATAACTGGAGTTTGTTAAATCTGCCTAGGCAAACCTTAGGCATTAAGTTTATTAAAACTGGGAAAAATGTCTCTTTGTATTGTTTGGCTAATTACAGATCAGAATTCATAGTCTAGAACTGGTAAAAAGGTTTCTTTTTGAAACTCAGTAATCAGACTGCCCCATTACTTTATTCTCACTTAGACATCCTGCCTTAGGTTCTGAAATTCAAAGACCTCTTTGTGTTTGAGTCGTGCTACTTATGTGTACTAATTTGTGGAGGAATTCATAAGCCTCATATCTTCTCCTGTGTGTCCCCTATACTTGCAGTCCTACATGTTTTATTTGTCGCTTAGAATTTGTCCTTTAAACCTAGGGGGTTCTGGCTAGTACCTACCTTTTAGGATAGTAGTCCTAACTTCCTCTAGGACTGATAAGATGAGACGGGTAATAGCACGCAATAGAATCCGTGACCAACACACACTTTAATTTCCTTCACGGGGTGGGAAGGGTAGAGTATGGATATGATGACCAGTGCGCTAATACCATGTGTAGCACCTTTTCGAGGAGTGATTACCGGGTATTGCATTAATGTGATCCGTATTACTTTAAACCTAGGGTATTTTCTCAAATGTTTACTTCAAATTTCTTTTAAAATTTCAACAAAACTCCAATACTTGTTTGAAATCCCCTCTTATGTGAGCCTTGCTTGTTATTTGCTTATTGTTTGAATTCACGAAACCATTTGGCCGGGACCCACAATTGTGGATCCTGAGGGGTGCTTAACACCTTCCCCTTAGGATAACTTCAAGCCCTTACTCAATCTCTGGTAATGCAAACTAGTTCATGAGTTAACTACTCAAGGTGCCCTAATGCACCATAAAAATCGTTAGGTGGCGACTCTTCCTTCCAAAGGAGTTTGTCCCAAAAATGTCCTGAACCTGATCTCTGCGAGGGGAGAGAAAAGGGGGGCACGACAGGACTTAGGTTTGATGGAGACTGGTTTCCATTGATTGTAATCAACAACTCTGTTAATGTTGCGTGATAGAATTTCCATGCACATTATGAATAGACAAGGGGAGAGTGGGTCTCCTTGTCTAATACCCCTGGTCGGAGTGAAGAAATGTGTTGGAGTTCCATTGATAATAATTGAGGTAGTTGGTGTGGTTACGCAGGACATGATAATTGTGATTAAATGGTCAGGGAAGTTGAAGTATGAGAGGTTAGGCGTATAAAGGTCCATTCTAATCGATCAAAATCTTTTTAAAATTATTTTTTTGAGAGCATGTTAGAGTATTTTTATTTCAAAGTACGAAAGTGATGAAGCAACTCTTGCACAATTATTATTGTCTGCAGCTCTACGAGTTTTTTGGAAAGCAGACTGTGTTGGGTGAATAATGTGATCGATTAAAAGATTGATGTGATTAACTAGAATTTTGGGTAATAACCTTGTAAATGGTGTTACATAAACTAATAGGTCTAAAATGTGTAGTGTTGGAAGGGATTTTAATCTTAGGAATTAAACAAATATAAGTTTTATTTAATTTTTCAGGGATGTGTCCCTTTTGAAAGATGTCTTTGCAGAAAGGAATTATAGAATGCTTAAGTTGAGTTCAATATTTTTGAAACAATATTGGGTGTAATCTGTCTGATCCTTGAGATTTTAAGGCTTTGAAGGAAAAATAGCTTCAGTAATTTCTTTATCAGTAACCGAAGTTTGTAAAGAATTAGCTTATTCCTGTGTAATCATGTTAAACGTGGCTATTGTGTGCTTATAGTTAGACTTAGTGTGAGATCTAGTGCATAATTCTTGGTAATAGTCTGTGATTAGGATTTTAATTCTTCATGATCTGTGATCCAGTTGCCCATGTTGTCTTTTAGAGCTGTAATGGGATTACGTCTCCGTCTTTTTAAAGTTGATAAATGGAAGAATCTAGTATTTGCATCACCATCATTTAAACAGCTCACTTTATATTTCAACTTCCAAAAATCTTCTTCAAGCTTTAAGATGTTATTGAATTGTGTTTGAATGTCTTGTTCTAGTCTTTGTAAGAAGTTACTACTAGGGTAGTTTGTCTATTTTTGTATGCACGCTAAACGAGCTTGAATATGATTTTTTTGGTGGAAACTATTTACAAAAGTATCTTTGTTCCATGTTTGCACAAGATCAGTGAATTCCTCAATAGCTTTTAATAAGGGAGGTTTTTTCTACCACACATGGCAGACTAGTTGAGGAAAATCTTGATGTGATAAAAACATAGTTTCAAACCTAAACATACTAGTCCTTGGAGGAGGATTATAATTTATTGTTAAAAGTAACAGACTATAGTCGGAGTGAATTCTAGGTAGGTGTTGCACTTGTGCCTCTGAACAAATATTTACCCATTCACAATTTTCTACTATTTTATCTAATCTTTTCAGAATTAAAGTTCCTTTTCGACGTTTATTAGTCCACGTATATTTACTTCCTCTAAAGCCTAAATCGAAATAATTTAACATTAAATCTGCCCTAGGATTGTTGATAGGGCAGCCCCCAAATTTTTCATTAGAGAATAATATCTCATTAAAATCACCCCCACTAACCAAGGACCCTTATAGGAATATGTTATAAACATGAGATTTTGCCAAAGTAATTTACGATTATTTAATATATTACTAGCATATATTCTTGATAACAAGAAAGAGTGGCCTTGAGGACATACCTGCGCCATGCAGTGGATCTCCTGATTTGTGAGTGCAATTTCAGTGACATGCACAATATTGTTGTCTCACAATACCACTATACCTCCTGCTTGTCCCTCCGCTGGAGCTTATGAGTAACTAGTGAAATCAAAGTCTCCCCTTAATGTGGCATGATCAAAAAGGTGTGTTTCTAAGAGAACTATCGGTGGTGGATTGTAATAATTTAGCATGGATCTAAAGTTTCTCCTAAATTCTAGAGACTGTGCTCCTTGACAATTCCAAATGACGAAATTCATAGAGTTAGTGAGTGTGGGTAAAGCTAGGGGAGCTTGATGAGGCTCCTCCAGAGTTGGTGTATCCTCCATGTGTGACGGGATCAGTTCCCTGAGTGTTGGAGTGATCGCTGCAGCAAATTTCCCCATCTCCGAGTTTACTGTTGGACGTAGCTGGAGAAAACATTTGGTCACTTCTGGGGGGAATTTGAGGAATATTTGTTTTGGCGTATTGCTTCTTTAGAACGGTGATATGGAAATCCCCCAGCCACACTGGTTCCGTTCTTGTTTCCCTCATCTCTTCCATGAGTGCTGCGATTTCCTGAGGTGAAAGAATTTCTTGGTCGTATGGAGACGGTGGTTGTTGGCTCATGGAGCTTGGTAAGGGAGTAAGTGGTTCAAATGGACTCATCAGGGACAATGGCATCATTGGTGTTTGCATTTAAGTGTGATCGTATATCCATGGGATGGGAGACTCTATTGGTGGGTAGAAGGGTAACTCCTCGTAAATGTTCAGTTGATATGGAGGAGGAGTGTTCCATACATAGTGGTATGGCTGGGGTTGATGATGTATCCCCCATATGGGGGGAGGATTCATTTGTGTGTTTGCCCATAGATATAGTCCATAAATATTCATGGCAGCCGTCATGCCCTCCATTACTGTTTGAGCTAGGTCTTGGGGATTTTGGAGACAAATGATCACTTCTTGGTTGTTCAATATCAATGAAAAGGTCAAGGCATGATTGTGTAACCCCATCCCGAGCAAATATTGGGGAGGATTGAAGGGGTTTGGAGTTTGGGAGGTGTAGATTATGACGTGGTATAGAATTTTGGCACATTTAATACCAATAATTTAGATTTTAGCTCGTTTTTAATGCATCTGTTCGTTAATTTTTACGAATTTTTGGTGTTTTACAGTGCATGAGGCTTGAGGACCCAAAAACACAGAAAAGAAGTCAAAAAGCCACAAAAGGGCATAAAGAATGAAAAAAATGCGGCTGCATAACTCAAATGCGGACCGCATAACTCACATTCAGACTGCGTAACTCAATAGGAAAAAACAGACTGAAGCAGACCTTTTGGCCTAATCAAGAAAAGATTATGCGGTCCACTATGCGATCTCATAACACCTTTGCGAGCCGCATAATGGACCGCATAATTCCAGTAGAGTTAGCCTCACAAGAGTTGCGATGGAACAATGCGATCACATAACAGATATGCGAACCGCATAACAGATATGCGAACCGCATAACAAATATGTGATGGACTCCTGGAACTGGTGACATGAAGTTCTGCGATGAATTGGGAGAATATGCGGACTGCATACCTGATTTGCGACAGATATGTGGTCGCATAAGTTGTCTGCAGGGGCAAGTTTTTGTCCAATTTTGACTGTGAATTTTAGCTCACTATAAATAGATTTATTAGGGTTTTTGTAGGTCATCTTGTCTGAAAAACAGACTACAACACAAGGCATTGAATATTCTTTCTTTTGGAATCTTTAGAAGAAAGATTTTTGCACTTTTATAAGCATTATGACTTTAAATATTGTATCTTTTTGTATTCTAGTATGAGTGACTAGTTTTAAATATTAAGGTTGTGAACCCTAAATGGGTGTAATGTTAATAGGTGTTTACCATTGAATATATATATATATATATATATATATATATATATATATATATATATAATGGTTGGTTGATATTTATTCATTTCTCATTCTTCATTTATTGTTGGTGGTTGCAAACATTAACAAATGCCATTTTACTCTTTCTTTACTAGGAAAAGAGGATTAGGGTTTGGTAGAAGTGAATATCAAAAACTCAAGGCATTAAACCTTGTTTAATGAAATCGCTTAGGAGTAAGTGAGTTTTATTTGGCATAAATTGATTGTTCTTAGTCGCAACTCTTTTATATTTGGAAAAATCATAAAGAGGAAATACTACCCAACTATTGAAAAATATTGGGTAGTCATTTAGAAATCAATTGCATACCAAAGGACCTTCCATTAGAAATATATCATATTAACACCGATAGCATTACATTTCATTGGAGGGGACACAACCTTGGTTTCGTTAATTATATTAATTACAATCTTACAAATTATACTTGCTTTCATTTTACTCAATTACAACACATTTTTTAGCTAACGAAATAGAATTACGATTCAAGTTAAGCTTCACAGTATTCAAGTAATATTTTCACCTATTCCCTGTGGAATTCGACCCTAACCTAGTTGAGTTATTATATTTGACATCGACCGCTTTACACTATTTATTAAAGTGTAATTTGAGCGTATCAAATTTTGGCACCGTTGCCGGGGAGTACGGTCTTGAAATTACTAACTAATGTGCACTTTACTTTACATATTTTTCTATTCCATCACACTTTGCTTGGTTCGCTTGGTGTTCTAGGTAAGTATGGCCGATTATGATGAAGAAGAAAATCCCTTTGCAGATTTTGAGGAATATATTGATGACGCCATTGTTCCTCCACGGGTTGACGCTGCTACATTCAAGATAAAGCATGGGTTAATCCTAATGCTCAAGGCAGAAGGATTGTTCAGGAACTCTACAGATGATGATCCAACGCAACACTTTAGGAACTTCTTGTGTGCGTGTGCGGTGCATAAACAGAACAATGTAATAGACGATGCCCTGAGACCGCGGGTGTTCAAATACTCGTTAACTGGAGAGGTGAGAAAATGGATTCAGAATATACCTCCTCATTCTATACACTCTTGGCCTGAAATTGTCCGTGCTTTCTTAGCCAAATGGTTCCCAAAGAGCAAGAAATTCGAGCTTAGAGATAAAATATTCTTCTTCAAACAGCTACTAAGAGAACACATACATGGGGCGTGGGACCGTTTCAAGTTTTTCTTAGTGATGTCACAGAACCATGGTTTTCCGGATACGATTCTGTTGGAGAAATTTTACATAGTTTTGGATCCACTGAACAAGTCTATAGCTAAAAATGCGACAGATGGATCTTTCATGGACAAAACATTCCCCAGGATTACACAGATTCTAGATAAAATGGCCAAGCATAACCAAGCATGGAACTCTAAAGATACCTCTAGTGGAATTGCATATGGTACTCCCTCTCTAGCCAACATGATTAAAGAAAACCAAGAGAAGGACCAATTGATTGCTGGGCTTGCCACGAACATTGATGTGCTAACCAAGATGTTCACAGAAATCAGACAAAGAAGGTAAAGGTTGTCGAAGACATGCAACCCATGGTAAATCAAGAGTTTGAGGAAGCAAGCTATGTTCATAATTCTCAAGGTGGTTATTGCGAACAAAATAAATGGAGGCCGAACCCGCAAGGGCAAGGCCATCAAAATTGGCGCAATCATTAAGGTGGTTCGACTCAAGGCACTTGGAGCAACAACAACAACAATTATGCCAACTAAAGTTCTAACCCCTATGTTCCAACAAAAGGGAAATATTCTAACTCCTCGCATTATAGGGAAGGTTCTTCAAGTGAATCTAAGTTGGAAGGCATGCTTGAAAAGATTTTGCAAAATCAAGAAAGAGGCGACACTACAAGGAAAAACATGGTCGAACTTGTGGGGTCACACACTGCCTCTATCCAAAAGCTTGAAATACAAATGCAAGATTTATCGAGAGAACAAAATCCAAAGCTAAAAGGTACACTCCCAAGCGACACAATTTCCTACCATAAAGGTAATGGGAGTGGTCCATCTTCTCATTGAATGGCTATCACCACACGAATCGGGAAGGTACTACAAGGAGAAAATGAACAAGTGGTTGAAGTTGATGACATTGAGCAAGAAGTTGAGGCACGAGTTGAAGTGCCGATTGTTGTTGAAGTTGAAACGCTCACCTAAGAGGTAAAAGTCCAAGAAGCACGCCATGATGAGGTAAAGGAAAAGGTGAAAGAAGCCCCAAAATATCTAGCACCGCTTCCTCAACCTACGCCTCCATTTCCTCTAAGGCTTGTTAGAAGGGTGGATGATAGCAAGTTCAAGAAGTTTTATGACATTCTAAAGCAATTGTCGGAGAATATTCCATTCTTGGAAGCCTTCAAAGAGATGCCGGGATTCGCTAAATACTTAAAGGACTTGATAACTAAGAAAATATCCACCAAAAATGAAGTGGTGAGTATGACTCACCGGGTTAGTTCTATTATTGCAACAAAAACCGTCGAGAAGACAGAAGACCTGTGAGCATTCACCATCCCATGTACTATTAGCTTGCGAGATTTTGCAAGGGCACTTTTTGACAGTGGGTCTAGCATTAACTTTATGCCTCTTGATATTTATAGGCAAGCATGGCTAGGCTTTCCAAGACCTATAAGTATGAGATTGCAAATGGCCGATCGTACAATCAAGAGACCCGTGGGAATTGTTGATGATCTCCTAGTAAAAGTGGGAAAGTTCCTTCTCCTGGCCGAATTTGTGATCCTTGACTGTGCCAATGACAAAGAAATTCTTATCATATTGGGAAGACCATTCCTTCCTACTAGAAGAGCACTGATGGATTCAGAACGAAATGAAATCAAGTTCTGAATTAATGATGAAGAGGTCACTTTCCAAGAAAGTAAGGGTATGAAGTTGCGGCATGCATACGAAGTAATCACCGTCATTGATGTTGTTGATGAGGTGTAGGATTCAAGTGATATGACGATGGAAGAAGAATGCCTCAGTGAGGCCTTGGCGGCAATATTGGTGAATTTTGATGGTGAGGACATGGAGGGGTATGTGGAAGCTGTGAATGCATTAGAAGGACGTGGGTCCTACACTTATGAACTGAAGAAGCTCTCTCTTGATTTAGAAAATAGAGCAAATCTCCCCCCCCCCCAAAGCCTTCCATCATTGAGCTACCACAACTCGAGCTCAAGCCACTTCCACCACAGTTGAGGTATAAATTTCTTGGCTCCAATGATACTTTACCTATAATTGTTTCTTCTTTGTTGGATGATGTGCACGTAGATCATTTATTGAATGTCCTGAGGGAACACTGGCAAGCTATTGGGTGGACAATAGCGGACATCCGAGGAATTCCCGCCGGAATTTGTGAGCACAAAATCCAATTGGAGAAAGGAAGCAAGCCTAGTGTGTAACACCAAAGAAGAGGTGGTAAAGAAGGAGACTATCATGTGGTTGGATGCCTGGGTAGTCTACCCCATTGCAAATAGTTCTTGGGTGAGCCCGGTGCAATGCGTGCCGAAGAAGGGAGGCATGACTGTGATCCACAATGAGAAGAACGGGCTCATCCCAAAAAGGGATGTAACCGGGTGGAGAGTGCGTATGGGACTACCAGAAGCTTAACAGTGTCACCTGCAAAGACCACTTCCCTATGCCTTTTATTGATCAAATGCTTGATCGACTAGCGGGAAGGTCATTTTATTGCTTCCTGGATGGATATTCCGGCTACAACCAAATAAACATTGCATTTGAGGATCAAGAGAAAATAACTTTCACATGAACATATGGGACCTTTGCTTTTAGCCGGATGCCGTTTGGGCTATGCAACGCTCCGACTACCTTCCAACGATGCATGATGTCTATATTCTCGGATATGGTGGAGGATTTCTTAGTGTTCATGGATGACTTCTCCATAGTAGGTGACTCCATTGAACATTGTCTTGAAAACCTTCGACAAGTGCTCAAAAGGTGTGAAGAAACAAACCTTGTGCTAAACTGGGATAAGTGCCACTTCATGGTAGATGATGGCATTGTCTTGGGGCACAAAATTTCTAAACATGGCATAGAGTTTGACCGAGCCAAGATTGAAATCATTTCCAAGCTTCCTCCACCAACTTCAGTGAAAGGTGTCCGAAGTTTTTTAGGGAACGCCGACTTCTATAGGCGTTTTATCAAGGACTTCTCTAAAATTGCAAATCCCATGTGCAAGATCCTTGAAAAAGATTCCAAGTTTGTATTTGATGAGAAGTGTCTTAAAGCATTTGAATAATTGAAAGAGAATCTCACCACGACACCTATTATTGTCACACCGGATTGGTCCCTTCCATTTGAACTCATGTGTGATGCCAGTGGTGTAGCTATTGGAGCAGTGCTTGGTCAAAGGCATAAAAAAGTCTTTCACCCCATCTACTACGCAAGCAAGACGCTTAATGGTGGTCAAATGAATTATAATGTAACTGAGAAAGAACTTCTTGCCATTGTCTATGCCTTTTAGAAATTTCGAGCCTATTTGTTGGAATCCAAGGTGATAGTCTACACTGATCATGCTGCTCTTCGCTACCTCATGGAGAAGAAGGATGCCAAGCCAAGATTGATCTAGTGGGTCCTTTTATTACAAGAATTCGACTTTGAGGTCAAGGATCGAAAAGGAACAGAAAATCAAGTTGCGGATCATCTGTCTAGGCTTGAAGAAGAAGGAAGGACAAAGGAGAAATTTGAAATCAATGATGCTTTCTCAGATGAGCACATATTTGAATTTTCTTACTCATCCTCTCCTTGGTATGCCGATATTCCTAACTACTTGGTTAGAGACCTTATTCCCGATGGATTGGAAACTTATCAAAAGAAAAAGTTCATGCGGGAGTGTAGGCAATACTATTGGGAGGAGCTTTTCTTGTTTCGAATTTGCTCTGAAAACATCATTCGGCGGTGTGTTATGGAAGATGAGGTTATGCAAATCCTCAAGGTATGCCATGACTCACCAATTGGAGGTCATCATGGAGAAAACCGAACGACAGTAAAGGTGCTTGAGTGTGGCTACTATTGGCCATTGATCTACTGTGACGCAAATCAAATGGTCAAAGCTTGTAATCAATGTCAAAGGGAAGGATCAATTTCTAAAAGGCATGAGATGCCTATAAATTTTGTGATGGAGGTTGAAATCTTCGACGTGTGGGGGATCGACTTTATGGGTCCCTCTGTGAGTTCTTAGGGCATGAAGTATATCCTAGTGGCAGTGAACTATGTATCCAAGTGGGTCTAGGCAATCTCCTTTCCAAACAATGAGGCGATGAGTGTGATCGCATTTTTGAGGAAAATCATATTCACACGTTTTGGCACTCCTAGGGCCATCCTTAGCGATGGTGCATCTCATTTCTGCAACAAGGCTTTCACCGGGCTACTCGAAAAGTATGGCGTAAAGCACAAAGTATCCACACCTTATCATCCTCAGTCGAGTGGCCAAGTTGAAGTTTCCAATAGGGAGATTAAGAACATTCTAGCCAAAACTGTTAATACAAACAGGACTGGCTGGTCAAGGAAGCTGGATGATGCGTTGTGGGCATATCACACAACATTCAAGACTCTTATTGGCACTTCACCGTACCGGTTAGTATTTGGTAAGGCATGTCATTTGCCGTGGAGCTGGAACACCAGGCCATGTGGGCTTTAAAAAGGTTGAACCTTGACTGGGCCGAGGCTGCTAATATGAGAATGACACAACTCAACGAGATGGAAAAATTCCGTTTCCATGCCTATGAGAGTGCATCCATGTACTAGGAAAGAATGAAGTTTGTTCATGAAAATAAGATCCTGGAGCGGGAGTTCAAATCGGGTGACTTGGTCTTGATTTTCAATTCGAGACTCAAGTTGTTTCCAGGAAAACTCAAATCTAAATGGTTTGGTAAAGTCTGGGTTTGTCTGTACTTGAGATGGGTATAAAGTTATCCGCCGTTGGTTCTTGCAAAACTTCATTAGACATGTCAATGTGTGATTGGGTATTAGAAATAGGTGGTAGTGACATATAATCTTTATTTAATAGTGTTTGCTTAAATGGAGGGGGATTGTTATTGGTAGTTAAGTCATCTATATTCGTGAGACTCAGATCTGGGGATTCAGAATTGGTTATCGGAGAAGGATCTGTCATGGTGCTGTTGAGGAAGAAGGATTGGTGAAACTATCACGGGCAATTAAAACTTAACCAGATATGAAGATATCACTAGGTTTACTTGAAGAAAATTTTCCACTTGTAGGATCCCAATTTTCGTTAAGAATACACGAACGGGGAATTCACTAGAAATGCTCATTAATCGCTGATTTGACACTCCATACTAATATTTTAGCATGCGTACTGGTACTGGTTATGGAATATATACCAAAGCAGGAGAAATATTAAGGTCTTAAATTACATCAAGGTTCTTTATAATGTGAGCGATTCAAATCAAATAAAATGTCGTGGCAAAGCCCACAAATCATCTAATAAGATTAAAAAAGACGCACCAAACTATGTACAAATTCAAATGTAATTCATAATTTACAATAATGTTAACTTTATACCGAAGTATCGTCTCGCTTTATCTTTCCGAGATACTAATCAATCCTATATATAATGTCAATTGTCGTGGTCAATTATATAAAATTATGTTTGAAACTTGTCTTTAGAAATAATTGTTTTTTCCTTGATCATCTAGTCAATATGAGTAGAGTGGTTGACAAGATATGTCAGTTGACCCTAGAATGAGCTGTACAAAGTCTCTTTTGATTAGAAATCTGAGTTTAAGAAGAATAATACTTCGTCAGATCCAATTTATGTAAATTTTTTTTTTTATTCGTTCCAAAAAGAAAGACTCATTTTTATATTTGGACATAATTTTGCTTAAATTTTTAATTCTACCCTTAAGTAGAAGCTTTTATAACCACACAAATACTCTTGATCTTTTTTTTGACTTGTTTAGGACCATAAATCTCAGAAATCTTTATTTTTTCTTAAATTTCGTGTTTAGTCAAACAAGTTCACATAAATTGAAACGGAGAGAGTAATAATTTTTTTTTGCTATACTACAAGCGCAAGTTTTGGAAGCACGTTAATGATTTGAATCCAAAAGATTCTTGATGTTTTGTAATTTCTTGAAACAATTGAATTGCCGTCGTTATTTTCCCTACTCGATATGTATAGAATATGTTCAATGGCCTAGGCAAAAAATAGTCAAGAGAGCATTCAAGCGTGTCTATTTTATACTATGTTTTTTCCTCAGATCTTTCATTTGATAAGAACTCTATAGATTGCGCGTGCATTCTCACACGACACGTCTTGTTTAATTAAAATTTAAAATCTTACAACTCAATCTTCATTCAAATTATTTGAGCATGAAGAGACATATTGATTTAATTTGCATCACATCTTGTTTAGTCACAACTTTGACTGCATTTAAAGAGCAATCAATCAGTTTGGAGAAGTTAGTAGGTAAGTTCATGGATAATTCTGATCATCCATGCAAAAAAACTAAAACGAAACTGGCTTTACCTGCTCCCGTCAAGGTTTTCTTGGTTGGATTATGAGAATCGAGTTGATTTAAAAATCAAGTAACCGTACCATGTACATACTTTCTTTGGTAACGTGATCAAAGCATTATCTAACGTGATCAAAGCAAGTCAAAATACATCATAAGCGGGGCCTTGGAGGGGACCCTTGAAAGTGTCATAGATCGCTCTCTAACTCAAGTTCCCGGGATAAGATTTTACAAAAATTTATGTAACCAATATTTGACATAAAGTGATAAATAATTATGTGAATCATGCTCGTTATCATTTTGGATAAAAGACAAGTGAAATGTAAGCCATGCAATTCTGTTTTAGAACGCCTCTGTTAACCTAAAATTTTTATAGAATCATATAAAAAAATTCCTCTCGTTAAGTCATTGAAATTATTTTTAGCTCCTTAGGCCTAAACATAAGAAAGTTCTCTTTTACCTTTCACCAGGAGTACAATACCGATGCTGACATTACTTTAAGTAATGATCATTTCCCGCTCAATGGGGGACTTTATCCACGAATCTCGGCTTAGCCTTGGAAGTGTCCTTACACCGGCACGTATAGTTCCATGGTAACGAACTCAACATTCGAATCAATCTCGGTGATCTCCATTAATAACTTCAAAATATTTGACATATCAAAAATAGATTCATAGCTTATTAGCCTCAAAAGATTTTTTTATCAAATAATGATTTTCATAGCCAATCCAAATAATTTGAATAAAATTAAATTAATAACTAGTGTTTTGTAATTTAATATCAATCCAAAGATACAACAAGTGCTTCTTTTGTTGAAATTTCAAAAAACAAACTTTTTCATGAAAATATATTTTTAGCACTCAAGCATTTTATACTTTTATCAACGTATAAGTTTTCATAAAACTTATAATATTTTCGTTAAGTGTTATTTGCCAACAAATTTTAAATATAAGATTCTTATAAAATTACTTGTCACTTCATAAGCAACTATTTTAGAAACATATGGTGACATCTCTCCCGCTTGTCCCCACAAGTACGGATACACAATTACAAATAATTCAATATATCAACTCAAGGTATACTTTTAAAGAGAATCATTCAAGACGAGTAAGTCTTAATCAACTTATCTCAAACTTCAAGTTCTAAAAATACTACAAAGCTCCAATTGATTATAATGCTCAAATGTCTCCAATAATTCAACATCTATAACTAAATATGCTAACTACGTCAAAACAAACCCGAAAAAAATTCATAAATATTCACTTAGGCTTCATAAGTCGGTTATAAGCCTTCAACCATCCTAAATTATCAAATAGGTTCACCCATTAGCCTATTCAATTTTATTCCTTTCATTTAATACCCATTTGGAGTCATGAATAAAATACTAGGTTCAAGAATATCCAATTCAAGAACTAGTGTTGTTTCTTATCAAAAAGATGATTCCCACTTATATTCTTTCATAAATTAAGTTATCAAGCCTATTGGAATTATTAGAAACTCAAAGCAATTTTATTTATATCAATTCATCATTATTCATCTTCTTCTGTAACGACTTGGCCGGTTGTTTCGAAAGTTGTAGCCCCATTTCCCTATTTTTTGCTCATTTTGTACTTTACTATTGTTTTATGACTTAGCAGGTTAGTTAGTTCGGGTCTAGGGTGATTTCGGAGGAAATGGAGACACTTTGGCTCATAATTGATAGCATAAATTGGAAAGTTGACCGGATGTTGACGTATGCATAAACGACCCCATAATTGAGCTTTGATGTGTCCGTTATCTCCGTTGGATGATTTTGGACTTAGGAGCATGTCCAGATTGTGATTCGGAGGTCCGTAGTGGAATTAAGCTTGAAATGGCGAAAGTTGAATTTTTGGAAAAAGTTTGACCGGGAGTGGACTTTTTGATATCCTTAATGGAATTGGGATTTTGGAAGTTGGAGTAGGTCCTGGTGTCATTTGTGACTCGTATGAAAATTTGAGTTCAATCGAACGTGATTTGATGGGTTTCAGCGCCATTTCTAGAATTTGGAAATTTCAAAGTTCATTTAGGCTTGATTGAGGCGCGATTCGTGTTTTTGATATGTTCGAGGTGATTTGAAGAATCGGTTAAGTTCATATGATGTTTTATGACTTGTTGGTATGTTTGGTTTAGGTCCCGGGATTCTCGTGTTGATTTCGGGTGGTTAACGGATCAAGGTTTGAAGTTGAAGAGCTGCTGAAGTTTGAGGACTGCCTGTGTAATCGCACCTGCAGAGTGGGCACCACAGGTTCGAACCCACAGAAGCAGGAAGGGAGCCGCAGCAGCGGGCCTGGAAGGAAATACACAGTTCCCAGATGCGAGGTCCTTTCCACACCTGCGAAGCCGTAGATGTCGCGAAGAGGGCGCAGAAGCGGAGCGTGAAAGAGTGAGGGGTGTAGGCTGTTTCCGCAGAAGCGGATCGTTTTCCGTAGAAGCGCCTCCGTAGGTGCGAGACCTGGAGCGCAAGTGCGAGCCTAGGTGAGTTAAGTGACTTCCGCAGGTGCGGAGTTTTCACTAGAAAAGGTGGACCGCTGAGACAGATTTTGGGACCGCATGTGCGGTGTAACTGGGCAGAACATATAACTACTAGGGCTCGCGATTTTGACTTCATTTTAACATTTTGAACTCAAAATTGGGGCGATTTTTTGAGAGAGATTTCGAATGAATTCTTGAGGTAAGTCATTTGTGGTTAAATTTCTTCAATTATTATGCTTCCCATTGACTTTCCCACCTAATAGGTATGTTTTTGAGGTGTAATTTTGGGGGTTTAAGGCTAGGGAATTACAGAGTATAATTTGGGCACTTGTGTGACGAATTTGTTTTCAATTTTGATAAAAATTGTATGGTTGGACTCGTGGTTGGACAAGTTTTCCATTTTTTTGAGTTTTGTTTAATTCTGAGACGTGGGGCCAGGGGGACGATTTGAACCAATTTCGGATATTTGAGTTTTAACTTCGTAATTTCTTGTAGAATTGATTCCTTAGCTGGTGTTAATTGTATTGTATTGTTTATGGCTAGATTCGAGACGCTCAAAGGCCGATTTACGAGGCAAAGGCGTATTGGAGTAGGGGTTATGCTCGGATTGAGGTAAGTAACTGTTCCAAATCTGGTTCTGAGGTTATGAAATCCCGAATTTTGTGTCATGTGATTGGTTTGGAGGTGACACACAATCTAGGTGACGGGCGTGCACTGTGGGAATTGGGACTTGGTCCATTCCATGAAACTGTGAAGTTAAATAACTTGTCGCTAGCTCTATATTCTCCATGTGTTATAGAAATTTAACTGTAATTAATGTTCGAAATCATGTTTAGGCTATGTGTTGATACTGTTGGAGCCCACAAAGGCCGTATACATCTTGAATTACCTGTTTTTTTGCTGTATGCACTCAGTCTCAGATTCTTCTTGTATATCATACCTATTATCCTTTGTTGATACATCATGTCATTATTGTTTGGGTTGATTTTCATGACTTTTGAGAGCCTGAGATACTAGAGAGGTTGGTGATTGAGTTAGGGCCTCATTGCCGAGCTGTGAGCGATATGTATATATGTGGATCAGGTTGTACATAGCAACGAGCCTCAGAGCTGTATATATGTGGACCGGTTGCATGTCGCAACGAGCCTCACAGGTGTATATATATGGGTCGGGTTGCATGCCGCAATGAGCCTTATGGTTGTTTGTATATTGATGGATCGGGCTGCACGTCGCAACGATATAGTACTTGGGCTGAAGAATCCCCTCTGGAGTCTGTATACGTGAGCGCATGCACCTACAGAGTGCGAGAGCCAAGTGCCGAGTGCCGAGTGCCGAGTGACTGTGAGGTTGGAGTGAATGGGAGGACCGAGTGATTGTTGCTCTGAGAGGATGATTTGATATAATTTTTGTTGCACATAGATCCCATCTATCACTATTTTGAAACTTCTCAGAGAAATTATATCTCTGGTTTTTCTTGAACTCGGCATGTATAAACTGATTTAACTTAAATTGCTGGATTTGAAAGCATGTCTACTTTTCCTTGTTGAGATTATTGAAAATGAATTATAGCTATGTAGCTCGTCACTATCTTCAGTTCCTTATTTAGTGTTGTTACTTACTCAGTTGGTTGTACTCACGCTAGACCCTGTACCTCGTGTGCAGATCCATGTGATTATAGTCACGACGACTGCTGAATGTGGAGTCAGGATCTCGGGAGACTATCGAGGTAGTTGTATGACGTTCGCAGACCTTGGCCTTCCTTCGGTATCTTTACTTGTATTTTAGTTTTTACTCTTTAGACGTTATATTAGACTATCTTCTATTGTTGATGCTCATGTACTCGGTGACACCCCGATTTTGGGAGAAATTGTATTGAGTTGTGTATTTTTAATTATGTTTTAAAAAGGTTTCCCTTAAATAATAACTGCTTCCGTAAGATTTTGGTTATGTTGAAAAATGTTGAGTAATTGGCTTGCCTAGTTCTACGATAGGGGTCATCAGGACGATTGGTTTTGGGTCGTGACATCTTCTTTGCCCGAAATATCACTTTCAAGACCCACTCTTAGGGTTTCTATAATACTTTATTATAACTTTATAAATATGCTACCCATACTTCAATATATCACATATATGAAACTCAAGTGATGATATTACCTCTTGGTGGAATAATCTCACTTTTCCTCTTTTTGGTGTTCTTGAAGATTCAACTCATTTCCTATAGGTTTGACCCATAATAATGTTAGTGTTATCAATAGATGATTTTATATAATCATCCTTGTACCAAAACAACTTACCTTGAAGTATATCCATGGTGGAAGAGCTCCTTCTTCTCTCTAGAAATCAATTTCAAGTTGAAGAACTAACTTATTCTCTCTAAACCCATGTTTCAGCCCTTTTAAAATGACCCCTAATGCTACGTAGTCTCCCTGCGTAGCCTATGCATAAAACCTACATAGGAGGGCTTCCCTCAACCATAATCTCGAATTGGCTACGCAAGTTGCGTAGCCTGCTGTGTAGCCTCTGTAGGTTGCATAGCCTGTTGCTTAGGTGCACTACCATTTTATTTTAAAAAGTCTATAACTCATTGTAAAAACATCCAAATGAAGAACGATTAAAAGCACTAAAATCTAGATTCGTAACCCTTTAACTTGATAGGTCATACACCATATAATTCTTTATGTCTTGAGAGTTATGCTCGTTTGAAGTTAAGTCTTGTGCGAACTTATTTGAAACTTTTGCCCATCATATAATTTCCAACTTGACGTAGCCTTAAGGTTCTTCTTAGATCATAAGACATTATTAATACACCTTGTACATATATTATTACAATTATTTTTTATCTTTCATATCATTAGTCATGTTCATACCCGAATTAATTTAATCACACACGCCAATCTTATTAATAGTCTTAAAACACTTTAAATTTTTTTGGGGTGTTACATTCTCTCCTACTTAAGAACATTTGTCCTGGAATGTTTTATAAGTAATTATTAGGCATAGGATTATCCTCATTTCACCTTAACCATCATCCTTAATCATTCACGACTTCATATGGATCTCAAACATTCTTTCAAAATTTCAACTTCCTTAAGGCACTATAATTTGGCTAGATCTCCAAATTCTTGAATATTTGACAGAATATCCCTGCAATTGGGACTATCCAAAACAAATATGTCCGGAATAAGTTCCTACACAGGAAGCAACCTTAATATATTTCAACAATCAAAGATCTATAATACAATATATCATCTAGGCCCCACAAAGCTGCGCATACATCCTCAATGCATCATATAAGCTATCTAGGCCCCACACATCTGTATATACATAATCAATGCATAATAACAAAATATCTAGGCTCCAAACAACCTCACATACCAATTACATTAGTATAAATCTTCGAGTTTAAACAGTTACATACCTGTACCTCACTAATTTCCAAAACTGGTTACTCTATAATGTAACACATATTACTACCATGAATACCTATATTCTCTTTTCATTATGTATACACTAGATCACATATTAAATATCATTTCTTTCATACATCAAAATCCTTTTTCTTTCGTTCAAAGACTTTCACATTTACATAAAATTAATTTCTAAGCATAATTTTTCCTCATAGGACTCTTGATTCTTTAGTTTCCAACTCCTTCTATAATGTTATTTTATTCCATCTGAAGACTAACAAGATATTTATCTTACTTAGATCCATCCATCACATGGCTGATTTATACCTCCACTTACACTTGTAACTTTTGAGTTTCCTTTAGATCCCAAATTGATCGATATTATTGCTAACAAACTGCCCTATGAGAAATGTTCAATCCACTTCCTTCCCTTTTATAGTGCAAATTTTCATTCATTATCAAACATCATTATACATAAATAGCCACTCTATCCTCACAAGGTAGGGGTAAAGTCTTCATACACACTACCCTCCCCAGACCCTACATTGTGGGATATTACTGGGTATGTTATTGTTTTATCGAACATCATTGTACATATTTCTACTTTATTAACCTTAACCAACTAATTGATATCACCAAGTTCTTTATGATATTTACTTACTAGAAATTTAATTTGTATTTGCTATTGTGCCTACCATAGGAATGTTACCACGGATTGTAGGCTTTCAACTCTTAAGTGACAATGGTGTTAGGATTATACTTGCACCGTTTAGTTTCTTTTTCTTTTTTGACCTCATGCTTCTTACTGGAGTACATTGTTTTGGTTTCCAAGTGTTTTATGTTTAAGAATATGCATAATATAACCTCTTTCTGTCTCATTTATGCCAAGTGTGCACATACTTTATCCTCATTTGTCCTACTAAGTCCAATCTATGACCAAAGTACTGCCTTATTTTCCCCATTGCTTGAATTTAATTCAAGTGAAACATGTTCTAAAGTTAGTAGAATTTATTCAAGCAGCCCATCAAATATTTGACTATTAGACATTACCTTTTAATACCACCAATGTTGAATGCTGTAATTATTGCTCGTGATAAGCATCTGATCCCTATACAATCACTGTATGACAATTTTATTCATTTCATCATGAATCTTACCAAAGATTATTCCTTTATCTTTTCTTGTGTGAATAAAATTTCTCCCTTCTTCTTTTTTTTTCCTACCATCCCCTTTAAGATGATTTCTACTTGCTTTGATGCTCCGCCACTCATGTGTAACATTTAAATATAAAGCTCGAACCTGATACTCAAAGATTTTATTAAATTCTTGTTCCATTCCATCTGATTATACACACTCCTACATGCTACTACAAGTTATTTATTCCCCAACTCAAAATATGATTTCACCAATAAAAATTTTCATGAAGCCTTGTAGTACCTACTATTATGATAATAGAAAGAATAGTTATGCTCATCAAAGATTTCTTTGTCCCTTCTCGTATCCAAGTATCAAGAAACTTTTAGTGACAACTCATGTTCCGCAAGTATCATCTCTTGCTGCCCTTACAACAACAATAAAGTTAGCATATCACATTTCGTGTTTGTTAATTAATCTTTTCCAACCCCAAAGTATCTTTTCCGAAATTAATTAGAAGTAAATAGGCAAGTCCTAGGGTCTGATAATCCCTTTGGAAACATTATAGAAAAAGAATAATTAAAGAAACAATAAATCACTTCATAATAAATAAAAATTATTAAATATATAAGCACAACAAGATATTTAAACCCCGCTTTAAATATGAATATTCCCATAAACAAGATTTATGTGTTGAAATAAGTACTACACACTTAGATATTTAATGCAATGCAAGGAAATGAAGAAATGAACATAAATGGGTAAGTAATTCTCAACCAAAATCTCCAAATAATCAAGACCCAAGTTTGTGTGCAAGAACCCTAGCTCCAATACTTGTGTCTCTAGTCAAGACTGCCAAACATATACCAAAGATCTGTTTTCAATAAGCTAGGTCGTGTATTTGTGGGTTTGGAATTGAGAAAATGTGAAATGCGAAGACTGTCCATAGCTGAAGCCCGTTGACTGCACCTGCGGAACAATCTTCACAGGTGCGGTTACGCAGATGTGAATAGAAGCTCGCATAAGTGAGATTTGAGGGGAACAGGGTACTCCGCAGAAGCGGACATCCACGCGTAGGAATGTGAGCGCAAATGCGGTCGTCAAACCAGAAACGCGAATGCAGATGCGGTGAATCAGTCGCAGAAGCGATTCATGCCGTCTAGGTCTTCTTCCACAAATGTGGATAATTTCCTCACAGTTGCGAGGTCTTAAAAGCGACCAGTGTTCCGCAGATGCGGAATCACTAAAGGAATTTGCACTTTGAAACTTTTTCTTTCCCAATTCACGTTCAATTGAATTCAATTCTCTTTATAGCATTATCTACATGAAAATCTAGAAATGCACACCATAAATCACCTCATTTTATAATTAAAGGACACAAAAACTAAAGAAAAGAGACTAAAATAAATGGTAAAATCATCACGCATCAAAAACCCCAACTTAAAGCCTTTTCTTGTCCTCAAGAAAATCAAAACGAAATATTCAATGAGGTTCTACCATTTAAAGCAAAAGTAGCATCGCCATCATTCACAAATCACATTCGCTAATTAAGCATCATACATACGGATTTGGTTGGTACTAATAATTAGGTTCAAGCATGTTAATCTTAACCAAATAACTCCCTCATTTAGAAACAACTTCAAGAAATGCAAAGGAGTTTCAAAATAATCAAGTGACAACAAAAAACCTCAAGAAGTGACTCAAAAAACACTAGTCTACTACATATGCTCAATTTACTCAATTCGAGATATATCAATGTCACCAATCCATCCTAATCCATGTGCCCTCACAAGAAAGAAAGTCCCAAAATTACCATATTTACTATAATAGCACAGGGGACAAATGCACAAAGACACTCACTCTCAACAAAGAATTTCAAGTGTTACAAAATATGATGCCATAAGCTTGCCCTTATTTTAATTCGCCGCCTAATCAAAAACATTCGGTTGGAGATCCCATACGGACTTTTTAAGCTTGTAACATAGGTATAGGAAAGGGTAGGATAAACATTTTGGATACAAGTGACTACACCCTCCTTGAACACTACTCACATTTGTCTTTCTTTTTGCACTTTGCTTATTTTTAAACCGCATAGTCCAACTGACATCTAGTTACCAACATAGAACCACCTTAAAGTACCTCTCCAGTTTTCTCAAGACTCCTCCATCTAGTTACCAAACACTTGGTACCAATATTTTTTTTATATAACTATTTTCTTTTGGAGCTTGAGTGTCTTCATATAAACCACTTTGAGATATTTGTTTCTAGACACAATGTACATCTTCACCATTTCCCTATTAACACAAACACCCCCAACTTAGTCTTTTAGCCTCATTATACACATTCAAGGAGTGACGGGTTCAAAAGAGGGAACTCAATCACAAAAGGATAAATGTTTGTAATGAGGTAGACAAAGAAAAGGTTAAAGGTTCAAATGGGGTAAACTAGTGATAAAATTTATGCAATGGTAGGCTCGAAAGGCTAAAGAGGCTTTTCAAAGATGACAAAAAATGCTTAAAGTCATCCCTCCAACCAAGGCATAATTAACATTAGCATTGAAAGACCAACCGGGCAAGTTCTAGATGATAGAAGTAAATAAGAACTATTTTTAACAAAAACTAACACACATGACACATGACCACTTACTAATAAGAGCATTTAGAGCAATATCATGTCAACAAGTGGGAAAAGAGTCACCAAATGAGCCAAAAATTTATCACAAAAATTATTCTTCCCCATGCAACTTAATTTTTTAATTTAAAACTAAAATTCGGAGGGGTATTCTTAATTCACACTTCACATACAAGAGACTAGTTTTATTAGTACCAAACAATCCAAAAGTGTCCACATAAAAAAACAAAATTAATTCCATTAAGAAAGTTGTCACTCCATCCATCATAGGGAAAAGTCACCCGGTTCAACACAAAAATTTTCCTCGGAAAAGAACCATAGCATAAAGAAAACACAAGAAAATACTACTAAAGAGATAAAAATAGTGTGGACTAAAACTACTAAAGAAGATAAAATAAACACTAAAGAAATAAAAATAAAAAAACTAAAAAATACTAAGGAAAATAAAATAACAAAATAAACTAATGCTAAAGGAACAAAAATAACATAAACTAAAAACTACTAAATACAATAAATAGATAAAGAAAAATAAAATAGAATAACAACAACAATCACCAATCACAAATTATGTTCAGGCAAGAGCACATAATAAGAAATAAGAAAACAAGCCCGGAAAGGGCACACAATATCACACCAAGGCATACGCCCGACAAAGGCACAAATTAAGAATCAATGTACAAATAACGTGTACTCCCTAAATCCACCCCAACTAAAAATACTACAGTGTCCTCACTGCACAATATCAAAATAATTAAGAGTAGTTTGAGGGTCTCCCTGAGGTCTGAATCAGACTAGCAGACTGCGGGAGAAAGGCTAATCACTGCCGTGAAGAACTCTCGGCCTCATCATCATCAACATTATCACCAATAACACTCGACATGAAGGAATACTCTTCGCTATCATCGTCATCCTCAACTAGTATCTTCTTGTTTGGATACCCCATTTGAAGATGGCCTTGATGCCTCTCCACATCTTTATCATAAACTTGCATTTCTTCTTATTTCTCTCTTTATTATTTTTGAAGTCCTCCTGCAGATTTACATGTGCCTTGGCCATGTTTCCATAGGCTGCCTCAAGCCTGCCAATAGAAGCCACCAACTTCTCGTGAGATTCTGCCTGTTTTTTCTGGACCTCCATGTAGGTCTTCATTTCTTCCCTGGTATAATATTTGGGCATAGGCTGGGAGTGTGAAGTCCCACTAAGGAGTTGTGACACTAGGTCACGAATGGAGGAAAGCTGGGAATTTAGCATCCCAAATGGTCCCTCGGCCTAAGCAGCTTGTGATGAGGACCCCTCACATACAATAATCTCCACTTTTTCTCTTCTTTCTCTTTCTCACACTGCATGCTCCTATCACTCTCAATTGGTGAAAGGGCTTGTCTGCCGGTATCAAATGATCTCCATCCCATTTCTCAACTTGTGCACGTCGGAAAAACTCTATAATCAATGATGGAAATATCAAAGACATGACGCCTTGAAGCACATACTCATTCAACCCCCGAACAATGTAGTGACCGACATTCACAGGAATTCCATCAAGGATGCAAGCAATTATCAAGGCCCTAGAATATGGAACATCAGACACGTTCCCAGAAGGAGACACTCTTCTCGTAACGATATACAACCATATTTTTGCTTCGGCTGTGAAATCACCATATTTGATGCCTTTTTTCTTTGTAGCCCAAGTCACTCTATGACCTAGAGGACATAGCTTAGCGACTAGCCAACCACCATTGTCGCGTGTATCTCTTTCTTGCACTGGCTCGAGCGGATGATTTGGGAGCCCATAGATATCATTTATCTCTTCAACTCCGAATATCAAAGTCTTTTCCCTTATAGTAATTTCATGGTTATGGAAATGTGTACGCCTTAATTTGACATAAAATTCCCTAACCCATTCCTCATTGGCTTTGCATAGAGTGGGGATGAAGCAGCTCCAGCCGCTTGAAACTAGCCGTCCATGGAAATTATGGAAGGAGCTCGACCAATTTGTTATCGGCAATTCCTTTCTCAAGTTTGAGCTTCTTCATGAGGAGATCGTCATAATACCGGGCTTGGAATTATGAAGACATAAATCTGTTAGCATATCATAGTTCAAGTCCTCAACCACTTCTTCAATTTCATGATCAAAGAGAGCATTGTCGTTCATGTTTGGTTCCATTTTAAGCACAAAGTACCTTCAAACATCAAGACAAAGTTATCCAGGCATCATAGTCATGTTAAAAAATTAAAAAACATGGCCAAAGAATCAAGTTGAACGGGCCCAGCAAGCTCCAGTTGCAAAGCTACTAGTTTTGGCAAAACTGCCCAGTTATCGCGCCTTCGGAAAATCCATCGCATGTGCGGGCTCGCTTCGCGGAATTCCATTCGCTTCTGCGAACTTGCCCAGCTGACCAGAAATCGCACCTGTGGAACATTCAACGTAGGTGCGAGACCGCATCTGCGGTGCTTTTCTGTCTTCTCCGATGCACATCAGGGGTTTCACAAACCCATAAATTTTCGACTCTTTTCACTTCTTAAACATGATTTTAGCACATGATTTATACTCAAGAATTCTAAATTAGTGCACTACATGAACTTACAACTCTATTAACCTGATTTTATGGTACTTAGCAAAAAACTTTCTTTCGGACAATTTGTGAAATACATGACAAGAAACGAGAAGTTATGCTTCTTTAAAAAAATTGAGTACTCCGGTTTCCCCCAAAATTGTTTTTCAACAACAACAACACACATATGCACACTCTCAACCAATTTCCTCACCCTAATATCAACCCTAATAGAGAATGGGAAAAAAGGGACCGGGGAATGACTGTGAAGATGAAGAAAAAGAAAATTGAAAAGTTAAAAAAATAGAGCAGCTGCGAAAGAGGTTGTTGATGCGTACCTGATTATCTTGCGTGAGAGCAGTAGAAATTGATAGCAATAGAGAATTTGAGTAGCAGTTATGTGAAGATGGAGGAGTTTGAGTCAGGGGGAGATAAATTAGAGTATTACCTGATGAAATGAGGGCTTGGTTCATTAAACCTGCCCAATTTACGCACATGCGATAAAAGAAGAGCTTATGCGAAGCCGCTTCTGCGATTATTTTATCGCACCTGTGAAAAATGCGCATCTACGCCTGATTGTTTTGTTTATGCGAAAGCGCACCTGCGTGCCTTTGTCCGCAGGTGCGGTGAACCATAGTTCAGCTAGCCAGTTCTAGGCAGCCACTGTTTTGGCTAGTTCCGACACCTCATACCCCTTAATTCAACTCCAAAAAATCTGAAACTTTGCAGATTAGTCAAAAATAACAAAATAAAATATTTTAAATTTTTTTTTCAAAAATGACTAAAAAATTTGAGAACGATTGTCATGACCTCAAATCCTAAGCCGGCCGTGATGGAGCCTAACATGGAACTAGGCTAGCCAACAATCACATACAGAGATAATATTTTCGTAATTTCCAAAACGGTTCCAATATATCACAAAATTTTTTCGCTTAAGCAGTTCATAGCAATAAAATGAATAAAATAGTTTATACACTACCTCAAAACCTGGAGTTAACCATCATGAGCATCTATGAGTAGTACAAAATAACCCTACTGTCATAATACATCAAGACTCGGAATGAGGAACTAAATACAAAATAATAAATGGGAAAAGAGATGATATGGATACTGAACAGCTACCTCGAAGTCCCAACTCCGGCTCCACACGAAGGAAACTAGCGCTCAGTACCAGCACCTGTATCTGCACACAGGGGTGCAGGGGGTAATGTGAGTATGCCAACTCAGTAGTAATGAAAATAAATCAAGTCTAAGCAGTAAGAAACACATAACATCAAATCATCAATTCATAATAAGAACATCCTTTCTTTCCAACAGTGTATACATTAAATCAACATGCTTTAAAAGCCAACTTCAGTAAAAATCTTTTCAAAAGTGTGATTTCCAACTATTTCAGAAAAATACCCCAAGAGTTTAGTGTAAAAATGAAATAAATAATAAATAGCCCCTCGGGCAAAAACATGTATCATAAATCGCCCTTTGGGCAAATCATCACTCAGAAACAGACGCTCAGCATACCTCACAATCACTTAGTATCAGCCCCTCGGGAAACTTCACTGTCACTCATGCCTCCCAATCACTCGTCACTCGGCACTCGACACTCGCACTCAGTTGGTACCGGCGCTCACTGGGGTGTGTACAGAATCCGGTGGGGCTCCTTCAGCCCAAGCGCTAATATCAAGTCACCTCGTGGCATATCATATCCTCACAATCAGGCCCTCGGCCTCACTCAATCAGAAACTCTCAAAAAGCCCCTTGGGCTATCAGTAAAATGGGGTACTCGACACAAAAATATCATTTTATATCTCAAAATAGTGTAAATAAGGTTGAGTTTCGAAATCAGTTAAACATAATATGACTGAGTGTAAATCATAAGTCAGCACAGTGAGGAAATAGCAGTAAAAACTCCCAAGGGGTCTAAACGAGTCGGCGAAAGGCCCCAAACATGTCTTACAGCCCAAATATAGAAATAGTCTTAAAACACGATTTATCATATGGTTTAAAGTAAATACTCAACTCAATAGTTTCCGCGGGAAGGACCAAGTCCAAATCAAAAATCATTGCACGCCACACACTCGTCATCCGGCGCGTGTGCCACTCCAAAAATAGTGAGAAAATATGATGTCCGGGGTTTCATACCCTCAGGACAAGATATACAGTAATTACTTACCTCAAACCGGCCCAAATACTAATCCGCGATGCTTTTGCCTCTCGAATCGGCTCCCGACTGCTCCGAATCTAACCAAACCAGATTAATATGATCAATATATGCTAAAGGAGCAAAGATTACTCGAAAAATATCAATTTTAACCAAAATTACCGAAATTGGTCAAATCCGTCTCTCGGACCCACGTCTCAGAATTCTATAAAAATCACATCAAAAGAATCCTTATCCTTTCTCGAGTCTAAACATATAAAATGCATCAAAATCCAACCACAATTGACCCCTAAATTCCTTAATTATAAGCCTCAATTTCCCAAGCCCTAAACCCCCAATTTATGCCATTAAATTCCACTAATTCCAAGCCTAATCCATCAAATATCAACATATAATCGAGTTTTTTTAGTCCAAAAACTTACTTCCACAGAAGACCCTCGAAATCCTTCTTCAATTTTCTTACAAAAGCCTCAGCCCGCATGCAAAATATGATGAAAGTGCCAAAAATTCGCGAAAAGGCTGGTATTTATACTAACTGACCAGTGGTTCCGCACATGCGGCCACTTACGTGCACCTACGGACCCGCAACTGCGGTCCCAGGTGCGCACCTGCGGAAAACACTTAGAGGCCCAGTCTCCGCACCTGCTCTCAAACTTCCGCATCTGCGGCTTCACAGGTGCGGTAAAAACTTCGCACCTGCGGAACTCCTCCAACCCACCAAAATCCGCACCTGCGACGAGCCATCTGCTTCTGCGGGCCCACACCTGCGGTACCCTATCAGCAGGTGCATTAACACCATCACCAGCAACATCAGCTGCTATTTTCCAACTTAAAATCCCCCTATGGCTATCCGAAATCAACCCGAGCCCCCTCGGGACCCTAACCAAAAATAAAAACAAGTCCTATAACCTTATTCAAACCTAGTCGAGCCTTCGAAACACCCAAAACAATGCTAAAACACCAGATCACATCGGATTCAAGGTTATGAACTTTGAGATTTCTAAATTTCGCCAATGATGTCGAAACCAACAAAAACACGAATGACCTGAAAATTTGCATTTCAAAATGACACTACAAACCTAATCTAACCTCCGGAATTCCATTCCGACCATGATAGCTAATTTTCCACTGCCGATCGGAAATCACCAAAAACTCAATTTCGCCAATTCAAGCCTAATTCTACCCCGGATATCAAAACCACATTCCAAACATACTCCTAAGTGCCAAATCACCTAAGGCAGCTATCCGAACCATAAAATCTACATTCCGAGGTCGTTTACCAATAAGTCAACTCCAGTTGACTTTTCCAACTATTAAGCCAATCTAAGAGACTAAGTGTCTCAGTTCTCACCACGACCACCATGAACCCGAACCAACCGACCCAACGCATCATAATTAGATTAACTAGTACATAACAAAGCTGAAATAGGGGAAACATGGCTAATCTCACGGAACGACTAGCGGAGTCGTTACATCCTCTCCCTCTTAAACAAACGTTCGTCCTCGAATGGTTCTAGAAATATACATGGAGTCTCAAATAAGTGAGGATATCTGCTCTGCATCTCCCGCTCGGTCTCCCAGGTGGCATCCTCCACCGGCTGCCCTCTCCACTGGACCTTCACTGAAGCTATATCCTTGGACCTCGGCCTTTTGACATGGAACACCGGATGAATACTCGATAAGCTGGGAGGCAAGGCATGTCTGTAAGCCACCTCTCCAATCCTTTGCAGCACCTTAAATGGCCCAATGAACCGGGGACTCATCTTTCGCCTCTTCCCGAACCTCATAACACCCTTCATGGGTGACATCTTCAGCAACACCTTCTCCCCAACCATGAAAGACACATCTCGAACCTTCCGGTCTGCATAACTCTTCTTCCTAGACTACGCCGTGCGAAGCCGCTACTGAACCAACTTCACCTTACCCAACGCATCCTGAACCAAGTCTGTGCCCAACAGCCTAGCCTCGCCCGACTCAAACCAACCAACCGGAGATCTACACCTCTTACAATATAAAGCCTTATACGGAGCCATCTGGATACTCTACTGATAACTATTATTAGATGCAAACTCCGCGAGCAGAAGAAACTGGTCCCATGAACCCCCGAAATCAATGACACACGTACACAACATGCCCTCTAGAATCTGAATAGTGCGCTTCGACTGCCCGTCAGTCTAAGGATGAAACGCTGTGCTCAACTCAACTTGAGTATCTAACTCCCTCTAAACGATCCTCCAAAATTGTGATGTGAACTAAGTACCTCTATCGGAAATGATAGAAACTGGAACCCCATGCAATCGGGCAATCTCCCTGATATAAATCTCATCTAACCGCTCTGAAGAATAAGTAGTACCAATAGGAATGAATTGCACGGACTTGGTCAGCTGATCCACAATAACCCATATAGCATCAAACCTCCTCGAAGTTCGTGGAAGCCCAACTACAAAGTCCATGGTGATCCGCTCCCACTTCCACTCCGGAATATCTAATCTCTGAAGCAATCCACCCAGTCTCTAGTGCTCATACTTGACCTGCTGATAGTTGAGACACCGAGACACAAACTCAGCAATATCCCTCTTCGTCCGCCTCCACCAATAGTGCTGTCTCAGATCCTGATACATCTTTACGGCACCCGGATAGATGGAATACCGCGAACTATGGGCCTCAGCTTGAATCAAATCTCGAAGCCCATCCACATTGGGCGCGCAAATCCGGCCCTGCATCCTCATGACCCCATCATCACCAACAACCACATCCCTGGCATCACCGCGACGGACCCTGTCCTAAAGAACGAGCAAGTGTGGATCATCATACTAGCGTGCTCTAATCTGATCATAAAGAGAAGACCTGGAGGCTAAACAAGCCAACACCCGCGGGGTCTCTAATAGATCCAATATCACCAACTGACCCACTTAAGCCTGAACATCAAGTGTTAAAGGTCGCTGTGCTGCTGGAAGGTAGGATAGACTCCCCAAACTCTCTACTCTGCGACTCAGGGCATCGGCCACTACATTGGCCTTCCCCGGATGATATAGAATAGTGATGTCATAATCCTTGAGGATCTCCAACCATGTCCTCTGACGCAAATTCAGGTGCTTCTGCTTAATAAGATTCTGCAAACTACGGTTATTAGTGAAGATCTCACACTGCACTCCATACAAATAATGGAGCCAACTCTTCAAGGCGTGTACAATGGCTGCTAACTCAAGATCATGCACTGGATAGTTCTTCTCGTGCACCTTCAACTGTCTGGACGCGTAGGCAATCAGCCTACCGTCCTGCATCAAAACCTCTCCAAGGCTAACTCTCGAGGCGTCACAGTAAACTATATAAGAACCTGAACCCGTAGACAAAACCAATACCGGAGCTGTAATGAAAGCTGAATTGAGCTTCTAAAAGCTCTCCTCACACTCCTCAATCCACCTAAACTGAGCACCCTTCTGGGTTATTCTGGTCATAGGTGCTGCAATAGATGAAAATCCCTCTACAAACCGGTGATAGTACCCTGCCAAACCAAGGAAACTGCAGATCTTGGTAGCTGATGACGGTGTAGGCCATCTCTACACCGCCTTTATCTTTTTCGAATCAACCTGAATAGCCTCACTGGACACCACGTGCCTCAAGAACGCTACTGAATCAAGCCAGAACTCACACTTCAAAAATTTTGCATACAACTTCTTCTCCCTCAAGGTCTGAAGCACAACTCTCAAATGCTGCTCATGATCTTCCCAAGATCGGGAATACACCAAGATGTCATCGATAAACACAATGACAAAAGAATCTATATAAGGCTGGAATACACTATGCATCAAGTGCATAAAGGCTGCTGGGGCATTGGTCATCTCGAATGACATAACCAGAAACTCATAATGACCATATCTAGTCCTAAAGGCAGTCTTTGGGATGTCGGGCCCCCGAATCTTCAACTGATGATAGCCAGAATGCAAGTCAATCTTGGTAAATACCCTGGCACCCTACAACTGATCAAACAAGCCATCTATGCGAGGCAAGGGATACTGGTTCTTCACCGTAAGCTTGTTCAACTGCTAATAATCAATACACATACGCATATAACCATCCTTCTTCTTCACAAACAACACCGGTGCACCCCAAGGTGACACACTAGGCCGAATGAACCCCTTATCTAGGAGTTCCTGAAGCTGCTCCTTTAATTCCTTCAACTCCGCTGGTGCCATATGATAAGGTGGAATAGAGATAGGCTGAGTGCCTGGCACTAGGTCAATACCAAAATCAATGTCCCTATCAGGTGGCATGCCTGTCAGGTCTGCAGGAAACACGTTCGGAAAGTCACAGACCACAGGAACCGAATCAATAGCAGGAGTCTCACCACTAAGATCCCTCACAAAATCCAAATACCATAAATACCCCTTTTCAAGCACACGCTGAGCCTTCAGGTAAGAAATCACCCTGCTAGGCACATACTCAGAACAACCTCTCCACTCAACCCTTGGGAATCCTGACATAGCTAAGCTCACGGTCTTAGCGTGACAATCAAGAATAGCATGACACGGAGATATCCAATCCATGCCCAATATCGCATCAAAATCAACCATGTTGAGTAACAACAGGTCCACTCGGGTCTCCAGACCTCCAATAGATATCACACATGACCGATGCACACGGTCCACAATAATAGTATCACCCACCGGAGTCGACTTATGAACCTATGCAACTACAGACTCACGGGGCATATCCAGATAATGGGAAAAATATGAAGAAACATAGGAATACGTAGAACCAGGGTCAAATAAAGCCAAAGCATCTCTGCAACAGACTGAGACAATACCTGTGATCACTGCATTGGAGGCCATAGCATCTGGCCTGGCTGGAAGTGCATAGATACGAGCCTGGCCTCCACCTAATGACCTCTCCCTCTAAGGCGGCCCCTGGCGGTCTGACCCCACCCCTGGCTGCTTGGGCGGGTGGTGAAATAACTGGAGCCAAAGTCGAGGGCTGGCCCCTCTGCTGAGAAGAACCACCAAAATGACGCGGACACTGTCTCCACATGTGCCCAAACTCTCCCCACTCAAATCAACTCCCTGGAGCTAGAGATGGGGACTGAAAGAAACCCCTGGCACCAGAATGGCCACTAGAAGAATCATCAATAGAGGAACCCCGAACTGGTGGTGCTCGATCTGCGCTCTGGGCTAGAAGGGTACTGAATGAAGAATGAACCGACTAAGAACTACGAGGACCATTCCCCGAAGATGCACGACTATAAGCTGTGCGGACTGGCAGAGGATGCCTGAATGAACGACCTCTACCATGCTAAAACTGCCCGCTGGAAGGAGCACCACTAGAACCACCAGATCCACCAGATCCACCAAGCCTATTGGCCTCCCTCTCTTCCTGCTCCTGGCGGTGAACTGACTTAATATCTCGAGCAATATCAACAACCTGCTCGAAGGTAGCACCTGATACCCTCTCCCTAGTCAGCAAAATGCTAAATGAGGCCATCCATAAACCTCCGAATCCTCTCCCTATCAGCAGGGACCAACTCGGTGGCATGACGAGCCAATTCTAAAAACCGCATCTCATACTGCATCACTGATAGCTGCCCTTGATGTAGCTGCTCAAACTACTTGAGCTGCTCCTCCCTGTGAGACTGGAGTACATACTTCTCTAAGAATATAGTGGAGAACTACTACCAGGTGAGGGGTGCTGCACCAATAGTCCTACGCCTCTCAAAGGACTCCCACCAAGTAAAATCAGTCCCAGAAAATTGACAAGTAGCAAACGAGACCCTACTGGTCTCCAGAATCCCAGCAGTACGAAACATCCTCTAACACTTATCCAGAAAACCCTAGGCGTCCTCTCCCTCAGCACCACTGAATGTCGGAGGCTGAAGCCTACTGAATCTCCCTAGCCTACGGTGCTCATCATCTGGCATAGCTGGAACCATGAAGTCCTGAACTGGAGCAACAGGCTGGGCTGGAACTACCCCCGGTGTCTGAAGGCCCTGAGTAACCTGCTCAGGTGTCTGGGAAGCTGGAGTCTGAGTGCCTCCCCCATCCTGAGAAGTGGCAGCAACAGTTGAAGATACAACAACTGCCTGGGCAAGGATATTACATACTATCAAGATCTGAGCCAGGGTCTCCTGAAGATCTGAAATAACAATGGGACTGCCGGTGCCTGAGCCTTTCCAGCTGGAATGTCTGCGGTGGGAATCTGATCCTGAATGGTAGGTGGACTCTCTGGTGCTGCCCGGGCTGATGCACGAGCTGGTCCCCTACCTCTGCCACGGCCTCGACCGCGGCCTCGACCTCTCGCTGGTCTAGCTGGTGTCTGGTCAGCCTGATCGGTAGCGCGTGTCCTCAACATCTGTGAGAGAATGAAACAACAGAAGTTTAGATTTCCAGAATCAAAAAAATGGCACGACATAATTCAAGAAAAATGAGATTTTTTTCCTAAGGTTTCTACAGGCTCTCGAAAATAAGTACGGACATCTCCGTACCGATCCTCAAGATTCTACTAAACCTGCTCATGACCGTTGAGTCCTGCGTAACCTAGGGTCTGATACCAACTTGTCACGACCCCAAATTCTAAGCCGGCCGTGATGGCGCCTAACATGGAACAAGGCTAGCCAACAATCACATACTGACATAAAAGTTTCATATTTTCCAAAACGGTTCCGATATATCACAAAATGTTTTCGCTTAAGCAGTTCATAGCAACAAAATGAATAAAACAATTTATACACTACCCCAAAACCTGGAGTCAACCGTCATGAGCATCTACGAGTAGTACAAAATAACCCTACTGTCATAATACATGAAGACTCAGAACGAGGAACTAAATACAAAATAAGTAATGGGAAAAGAGATGTTGTGGACGCTGAACAACTACCTCGAAGTCCCAACTCCGGCTCCACACGAAGGAAGAAAACTAGCGCTCGGTACCAGCACCTGTATTTGCACATAGGGGTGCAGGATGTAATGTGAGTACGCCAACTCAGTAATAATTAAAATAAATCAAGTCTAAGCAGTAAGAAACACACAAGATCAAATCATCAATTCACAATAAGCACATCTTTTTCTTTCCAACAGTATATACATTAAATCAACATGCTTTAAAAGCTAAGTTCAGTAAAAATCCTTTGAAAATTGTGATTTCCAACACTTTCAGAAAAATACTCCAAGAGTTTAGTGTAAAAATGAAATAAATCATAAATAGCCCCTCGGGCCAAAACATGTATCATAAATCGCCCTACGGAAAATCATGACTCAGAAAAAGTCGCTTAGCATACCTCACAATCACTAAGTATCAGCCCCTCGGGAAACCTCACTATGACTCATGCCTCCCAATCACTCGTCACTCGGCACTCGCACTCAGTAGGTACCGGCGCTCACTAGGGGTGTGTACAGATTCCAGAGGGGCTCCTTCAGCCCAAGAACTAATATCAAGCCACCTCATGGCATATCATATCCTAACGATCAGGCCCTCGGTCTTACTCAGTCAGAAACTCTCAAAAAGCCCCTTGGGCTATCAGCAAAACGGGGTACTCCCCTAAAAACATCATTTTATATCTCAAAATAGTGTAAAAACAACATTTTAGAAATCAGTTAAACATAATATGACTGAATGTAAATCATAAGTCAAGACAGTGAGGAATGCTGTAAAAACCCCCAAGGGTTCTAAGCAAGTCGGTGCAAGGCTCCAAACATGGCTTACAGCCCAAATATAGCAATAGTCTTGAAACACGATTTAACATATGATTTTAAGTAAATACACATCTCAATAGTTGCCGCGGAAAGGACCAAGTTGAAATCCAAAATCAGTGCACGCCATACACTCGTCATCCGGCATGTGAGCCACTCCAAAAATAGTGAGAAAATATGAAGTATGAGGTTTCATACCCTCAGGACAGGATTTACAGTCATTACTTACCTCAAATCGGCCCAAATACTAATCTGCGATGCTCTTGCTTCTCGGATCGGCTCCCGACTGCTTCGAATCTAACCAAACTAGATTAATATCATCAATATACGCTAAAGGAGCAAAGACTACTCGAAAACTATCAATTTTAACCAAAATTCCCAAAATTGGCCAAACCCGATCCTCGAGCCTACGTCTCCGAATTCTATAAAAATCGCATCACAAGAATCCTTATCCTTTCCCGAGTCTATACATATAAACTGTATCAAAATACGACCACAATTGACCCCTAAATTCCTTAATTATAAGCCTCAATTTCCCAAGCCCTAAACCCCCAATTTATGCCATTAAATTCCACTAATTCCAAGCCTAATCTGTCAAATATCAACATAGAATCGAGTTTTTTTTAGTCCAAGAACTAACCTCCACAAAAGTTCCCCGAAATCCCTCTTCAATTTGCTCCCAAAAGCCTCAGCCCATATGCAAAATATGATGAAAGTGCCAAAAATTCGCGAAGGCTGGTATTTATACTAACTGCCCAGTGGTTCCGCACCTGCAGCCACTTACGTGCACCTGCAGAAAACACTTAGAGGCCCAGTATCTGCACCTGCGCTCAAACTTTCGCATCTGCGGCTTAGCAGGTGCGGTAAAAACCTCTCTCCTCCGGAACTCCTTTAACCCACCAAAATCTGCACCTGCGATGAGCCGTCCGCTTCTGCGGGCCCGCACCTGTGGTACCCTATCCGCAGGTGCGTTAACACCAACACCAACAACATCAGCTTCTATTTTCCAACTTAAAATCACCCGATGGCTATCCGAAATAAACTCGAGCTCCCTCGGGACCCCAACAAAAAATACAAACATGTCCCATAACCTTATTCAAGCTTAGTCGAGCCTTCGAAACATCCAAAACAACGCTAAAACACCAAGATCACATCATATTCAAGCTTATGAACTTTGAGATTTCTAAATTTCGCCAATGATGCCGAAACCAACCAAAACACGTCCGAATGACATGAAAATTTGCACACATGTCCAAAACGACACTACAAACCTGCTCTAATCTTTGGAATTCCATTCCTACCCCGATAACTAATTTTCCACTGCCGATCGAAAATTGCTAAAATTTCAATTTCGCCTATTCAAGCCTAATTCTACTTCGGACATCAAAACCATATTCCGAACACACTCCTAAGTCACTAATCACCTAAGGAAGCTATCTGAACCATAAAATCTTCATTCCGAGGTCGTTTACCAATAAGTCAACTCGCAGTTGATTTTTTCAACTATTAAGCCAATCTAAGAGACTAAGTGTCTCAGTTCTCACAACGACCACCCCGAACCCGAACTAACCGACCCAACACATCATAATTAGGTTAACTAGCACATAACAAAGCTAAAATAGGGGAAATGGGGCTAATCTCATGGAACGACCGGCAGAGTCGTTACAACGATGGGTTGCCTCTCACCAAGCACCGTAGTTAACGTCGTGGCACGACGCGAATCAACTTTACCACTTTTCTCGCCACTTGGACGATATGAATTGGGAACCTAACTTGGACACAAGATTGTGACCATGAGCAACAGAGGTGGTAAATAGATGATCAAGCCAAACTTTAATTTCTTTATTTTGGATTTCTTGGCTTTCATGTGAGGAATGTCGTTTTGAATTATTCTTCCTTCAAATTGTAAAATGTATGGCCTTTGTCATTCCTCTTCGCAGTCCCTCATTGACTCTTGTAGTTCAACTCCCATATCACCACACAATTCTAATGTTGAGAAATGCTTGGAATGTGACATCAAGCCTCCAAATTGCAATTCTTTCCGGATTTTGATATCCTCTTGATCCCTCGAACTAGAGTCATTTTCAACCACATCTTCAAATTTTTAGTTGACTCTAAATACATATTTTTCTTGGCATCACTAACACATGGAGTCGGTTGGAGGATGTTAAATTCTTTCGAAATAAGGCTTACTTTCTTCCTCGAAGTTGGACTCTTCTTGACCTCTTTTCACATTCTCAAGTTGGTGGGCATAGTGAGCCTCAACCAATTTTTTTATTTGATTTTCCAAGGTGCATATATTATCATCATTTTGAGTTAGTGCTTGTTTTAGGTCATCGAGTGCGAAGTTGTGCTTCTCCTCATTTTCAAGATTGGCCTCAAAATGAGCACCATTTTCTCATTTTGACCGTTTGAGAGGAGTTCTTGATTTTGATCAAGTGCCAAAGAAGGATTTTCAGCTTCAACCTCTAATGAGGGTTCTTGGCTATCATTCACTTCCGAGGCATTTTGGACCTCTAAAGCGTCAAGCATTTCTCCCATTTGTGAGTGCAACCTTTAAAGCGCCAAATCATTTTGGAGACTATTTTCCAAAAGCTCCTCCAAGGCATTTTGCTCTTTGTTTCCTCCTTCAAGTAGGCATTCTAACATGATCTTGAACTCTCAGTTTTGACCATATCCCTATAATTTTCATCACAAAAAGTAGAATCATCATAGAGGGGGATGGGGGAAAAGGAAGGACAAACAAGAACAATAATCCCAAGACCATTTTGACGACCACACTTATCAAAAATACTCCACTCATGGGTTTGAAATTGTGCCCAGAATTCGCCTCTCGAAGAATTTAAACAATTTTACCAAGAGTGTGGTCCTCCACAATAAGGACAAGGGTCATCAAAGTATGAACAACTACTATTCGACCAATTTCATTATATGATTCCATTTTTCAAAAACTAAGAAAACAAACAAGAAAAAATAAGATGATAAACAAAAATAAGAAAATAATTACACAAATATTCACGAGTTTGGACCAAAGCACTTACGCTTACTTCTCACACAAGCTGAAGACGCCAAATTGTTCTCCAGCAACGACGCCAATTTTGATGACGTCCAAATTCACTATAAAAAGTAAATGGACATGGTCGCATGCAATATAATTTACCCAACTATGAGTCGGGGTCGAATCTCACAGAGAACAATATGTAGGCGATTAGGCATGTAAGAGAATTATCATTTATTATGCTAAGCCACACACTTAGAAAAGTTTTTAAAAAATATTTATGTCTAAATGCAATAATAAAAACTAACCTAGAAAGCAAGTAGAATGATCAATGGCTACAAGCATGGATGCATAGGGAATTACACTCAAGTAACGATCCAATGTATTTCATGATTATACAAATATGAGCGAGTTTATGTTAATTAGCCTCGAGTAATAATTCTATATTAGCTTCTTCCAAAGACTAACAAGACTTCCTAACTGAATTATCCCCAAAACAATTAAGAGGTTAAGCACACCCGGATATGGCTACAAGTAGTTCAATCCTATCCCTAGGTAAAATATATAAAGTGAGGGTTAAAGCCTCAAGTTCTTGTTAATTAATCTTTCCCAACCCCAAATTAACTTTCCCAAAATTAATTTGAAGTAAATGGGCGAGTTCTTGGGTTAGCTAATCCCTTTAGAAATATTAAAGAACAAGAATAATTAAAGAAACAATAACTCACTTCATAATAAATAAAAATCGTTCAATACATAAGCACACCAAGATATTTAAACGACACTTTAAATATGAATATTTCCATAAACAAGATTTAAGTGTTGGAATAAATACTACACACATAGATATTCAATACAAAACAAGAAAATCAAGAAATAAACATAAATGGGTAAGAAATTCTCAACCAAAAGCTCCAAATCTTCAATACCCAAGTGTGTGTGCAAGAACCTTAGCTCCAAAACTTGTGTTCTCTAGTCAAGGCTTCCAAAGATATACCAAAGATCTGTTTTCAATAAACTAGGTCGTGTATTAGTGGGTTTGGAATGGAGAAAATATGAAATGCCAAGACTTTCCATAGTTGAAGCCCGTTGACGGCACCTACGGAACAGTCCTCACAGGTGCGAATAGAAGCTCACGGAAGTGAGATTTGATGGGAATAGGGTACTCCGCAGAAGAGGACATCCACGCGCGAGCGTGAATGCAGATGCGAATGTCAAGCGTAGAAGCGCGATCGTAGATGCGATGAATCAGTCGTGGAAGCGGTTCATGACTTCCAGGTCTTGTTCTGCAAATGTGGACTATTTTCTCGCAGATGCGAGGTTGCAAAAGCGACTAGTGTTCTGCAGATGCAGAATCACTGAAGGAATTTACACTTTTTAACTATTTTTTTGCTCAATTCACCTTCAATTGAATTCAACTCTCTTCATTGCATCATTTACCTGAAAATCTAGCAATGCACACTGATGCGAGACTAAATTGCATAGTTTAACATGTGATATACCTGAAATTTTATGCGCATTAATGATGAAAATACACTTTTTATGTGATTAATGGATTTTAATTTATGTGTAGGTGAATTGGAGATGGAAACGGAGCTAAAGGGATGCAAA
>ML431419.1:0-27939 GCA_005239525.1 Nicotiana knightiana
AGTCTTGTGATAACTTTTAAATTGGATGTTCAAAGAGTATTCTCTCTTCTTGTGGAGCGGGCCAAACGCCTCGGCAGTATAACAGATGCATCTATGGTTCGTGCCGCTCGACCTCGGCAGTGTATGCATTATTCTGGATCGGGTCGTACGACCTCCGCATAAATCGTGCGTGTTAATTCTTGGATCCCGAATACAATTCATATTATTTTCATGACTTGAGAGGCTATAATTTATTTATTGGCCCGAAATTGATTTGGAGTTAGTATGTGTTAGTGGAGATTTTGATTTCTATATTTTTATTGTTGGCCCATAGTAAGTATCGATGTCGACCCCTCGTCACTATTTCTTCGAGGTTAAACTGGATACTTACTGGCTACATGTTATTTTTGTACCCATGCTACAGTTCTGCACTAATCGTGCAGAATCTAAGGCAGGTACATCTGGTATTCATTCAGGCGCGCACCCCCGTTATCCTGAGGCATAGTGGTGAGCTAGTGTCCGTTCCGCAGCACTCACCGTCTCTCTCTCTTTTGTATTTACTTTCTATCAATTTCATTTCAGACAGTAGCTTAGGTGTTTAGTATATTCTACTAGTTTTTCATACACGTGTCACACTGGGTCTTGTAAACATCTAGTAGACACTTGATGGTTTTTGAGTATTTTTTTCACCATACTTGTTCTTTTATTTGTTTATGCTTTAGTTTATCAAATTTTTCACTTCTAATTTACTTATTAAATAAAAATCAGCTACTTTGAAATCATTAAGAGAATAAATACATGGCTAGTTCACCGTTGGCTTGCCTAACGACAACGTTAGACGCCATCACGGCCTATAGGAGAAATTAGGTCGTGACATTGTCATCTATTCAATTCTCTTTCAATGCTACATATAAAAATTCAGGAAGACAATTTGGAGAGAACTCAAAGCAAATTTTATTTCTTTTGTAAGTAACTCAAAGCAAAATTCATAAAATGTAAAGATGCACATAACAAAAAGCGTTGGAGTTTACAAGCCTTTTAAGAAGCATAAAAGGCTTGTAAAAATATAATTTTTTCTTAGCATCAATACGTTGCATATTTTTCCTGATAACTGTCATTTTGTAACACATATCTAATTTTCAATGATTTATGAACAAAGAAAATAACAAAGTTATACCATGTCAGAGTTACCAAATACACTCCACGGTATGGTAATCACGCTAAACCAACCTTTTTCTGTTTTGTATTCAATCTTAGTGCATAAACTCACATAACAAAAAAGTATCTCATGGAAATAATACAGTGTCATTCTTTTTGAAATGGACTAATAAAAAAAGTGTATCATATAAATTGAAACAAAGAGAAAAATAAAGTTTAGTGGTGATGTGATCGATGAGAAGAGAAGTTGGCTTAGAAATCACTTACAATTGTTTCTTAACCTAACTAACAAGAGCATAGTAGCTATACTGATGACCCGATAGGTCATCTTACGTTTTAGAACCTAATTCTATACGTTGAAGCCTTAAATACCTGATTTTAGCCTTCTTCGATTTGTGTGCCCAGTCCGAGTATTTTTCTGGAAAGTTTTTATGTTAAAAACCGAGAAAATATAAAAATTTTGCCTTAAAATCCATTTGCGTTGACTTCGGTCAATATTTTGAAAAATCAGACCCAAATTCTTATTTTGACTGTCCCGGTGGGTCCGTATCTTAATTTGAGACTTGGGCGTATGCCCGGAATCAAATTCGGAAGTCCCTAGACCGAGTTATCGCACTTTGTTGAAATTCGAAAGTTAAAGGCTTAATGACTTTGAAATGTTTGACCAATGTTTGACTTTTTGGATATCGGGTCTGTATTTTGGTACCAAAATCCGGTATATGTCCAATACTATAGTTATGACTTGTCTGTCAAATTTGGTGAAAATGAGGAGGTTGCTTCGAGTGCGAGGATCTTGGTCATATGAGGAGGTTCTGCCCCATGCTTTGAGGCAAGGTAGTACAACAGGGTATGCAACCTATGATTACAGCACCAACTGCCACACCAATCATCCGGCCTCCCATAGGAGGACGGGGGTGGGTAGGGGCCGTCCTAGAGGTGGCGAGTAAAGTCGATGCCAGTCAGGTGGCGCTCCAGCTAGGTTCTATGCTTTTCCAGGCAGACCAAATGCAGTAGCCTCATATGTCGTGATCACATGTATTATTTTTGTATGCAGTAGGGATACTTCAATTCTGTTTGATCCAGGGTCTACATATTCCTATGTTTCATATCTGTTTGCTCGTTTTGTAGGTGTTCCTTGTGAGTCCTTGGGTACTCCTATATATGCGTCCATGCCAGTGGGCGATTCTGTTGTTGGATCTATTGGTCATGTATTGCTACTTTTTGTGGTTATGAGACTAGAGCGGATCTTCTGTTGCTTGATATGACCAACTTTGAGTTCATCCTGGGCATGGAATGGTTGTCTCCATATCACAATGTCCTTTATTGCCATGGCAAGACTGTTACCTTGGTGATGCCAAAGTTGCCTATATTGGAGTGGAAAGGTTTGTCTATCAGTGCATCTAGTCGGGTTATCTCTTTTCTGAACGCTCGACACATGGTCGAGAAGGATTGTTTGGCTTATCTAGCTTATGTTCGGGATTCTGCTGCAGATACTTCGATGATTGATTCATTACCCGTAGTGCGGGAGTTCTCCTGTGTGCTTCCTTCTGATCTACCAGGCATGATACCATATCGTGATATCGATTTTTGTATTCATTTGGCTCCAGGTACCCTGCCTATCTCTATTCTGCCGTACCGCATGGCTCCGAGAGAGTTGAAGCAGTTGAAAGAACAACNGAGGAGTTGGTTTGATGTGATTCGGACATCCGAATGTGAAATTAGAAGTTCATAAGTTTTCTTGAAATTTGCTTTGATTTGATGCTAAATTCATAGTTCTAGGTGTTATTTTGGCGATTTGATCACTGGAGCAAGTTCGTATGATGTTTTTAGACTTGTGTACATATTTAGATTAGAGCTCCGAGAGCTTGGGTGAGTTTCAGATAGGCTACAAAGTGAAATTGGACTTAGAAACATTGCTGGTGTGTTTCAGTACTGGTGCAAGCCTCTAATCTCGCATTTGTGAGGTCAAGCTTCACATTTGCAACCTCTGATGGGTTCGCATTTGCGAGTAACTCATCGTTTATGCAAAGATTAGCTGGAGCACCTCAAGTTCGCATGTGCGAACAAAGCTTTGCATTTGTGACGTGGGTCAGAGGGGGTTCAGTGATCGCAGTTGCGATCAAATGGTCGCATTTGCGGAAGGTTGAAGTTCGCATTTGCGAACAAATCATTGCAAAAGCAATGACAACAGGAACAGAAGGGACTTTGCATTTATGGGGATCGTATTTGCGAACCCCAGGTCGCAAATGCGACATACGCAACTGACCAAATAACTGAGAAAACGGGAGTTTTGTTCATTCTCTCAAATTTTCAAACTTAGGAACCCTAGAGGCGATTTTTCAAAGAACTCTCCTTCCCTAAGTGATTCTAAACTAGTTTCTTTCAATCCTTCATTACATTTCCTAAGATTTCAATCTAAAATCTTATGTTTTCATAAAGGAAATTGAGGATTTGGGTAGAATTAGGAATTTTTGTAAAACGGGGATTTAGACCTCAAATTGAGGTCGAATTCCAAAACAAATTACATAACGGGGCTCCCGGGTGAATGGTTAATCGGGTTTTAGTCCGAATTTTGGGATTGGACCAAGCGGGCCTGGAGGTTGACTTTTGTTGACTTTTTCAATAATCACCTAAATTGAATCCTTTACAATCGTGGGTGGTTCCTAAGGCTTAATTTGAATCGTTGGGTTGGTAATTTGCTAGATTTTATTGGTTCGGAGGCTTGTTTGAAAGGCAAAGCTGTGGTTGAGCTTTGAGTGGACTTTTGGAGCGAGGTAAGTGTCGTGGTTAACCTTGACTTGAGGGATTAATACGTGTTTGTTTATTTGCTACATGTTTAGATGTTGGGTACAACGTATATGTGAGGTGATGAGTACTTATGCGTTGTTGTCGGGTTAAAGCATGTTCCTTGCAATTATTATTTACTTTGATTATGTTATCCATGCTTAGACTAGTTATTTTTCAAATTGATCATTCTTACCGTGTTTATAAGCTTTTGTGATAATTGGGTATTGATTCAAAAGTTGAAATTGATATTGTGGAACAATTATGGAAGTAAGGCTTGTTCTTGTTGATCCTATCTCCCTGTTATTACTTGTTCATTGTTATGTGGTAAGGGAGAGTCTTGAAGCACGAAGGGTGATGCCGCGCCATGTTATGAGAGTTTATGCACGAAGAGTGATGCAGTGCCCTATCTATTGATTTATATTGAGAGTGAGAGTAAAAGCACAAAGGGTGATGCCGTGCAATATCATTGTTCCAATATGAGATTGAGAGTAAAAGAACGACTGTGGTGTCGTGCGGTTTCCTTCATTGTGCTTAATTGTTTTCATTGGTTAAAGGCATATTGAGTGTTCTGTTTATCATTTCCGCTGTATCTCTTATATCTTGTACCCCCCTTTTTGCATGCCCCTCCCAATAGTATATGTTTAGCTGTTATTGTTGTTATCTTGTACATATACTGTTATCCGCATGGGTTTATTATGTGGGTGTCTTGTCATAGCCTCGTCACTACTTCGTCGAGGTTAGGCTCGACACTTACGAGTACATGGGGTAGGTTGTACTCATACTACACTCTGCACTTCTTGTGCAGATTTTGGTACCGTCCCTAGCTGATCGTGAGGCTTAGCAGCTTGGACTTGCTTATTAGAGACTCAAGGTATATCTGCTGGTGTCCGCAGACCTTGGAGTCCCCTTCTATTTCCCTATTTTACTGTTTCTTTTCATTCAGAACAATTATATTTCTTTCAGACTCTGTTTGTAAAAAATCTTAGAAGCTCGTGAGTTGTGACTCCAGATCCAAATTGTATTAGATATTATGGGCTTTATGTTATTCCGCATTTCTGTTTTAGCTTCTATTTAGCTTAATTGATTATGTTATTGAAATTAACAAAAATTAGATTAAAGAATCCTCTAACGTTGACTTTCCTAGCATATGAAATTTTAGGCGCCATCACGGTCGCGAAGGTGGAAATTACGGGTCGTGACATATACGAACTTCACATTGTCAGTCCCACATGTTGGGATATACTATTAACCATGCGGTTTAGCTATAGTATTATATTTTATTCTCTATGGAATAATTATTTATTTATTTTATCCAATTCAATAAAGTATTATTTTAAACAGATCATTTTTTACATGTGTGTCCTTTAATTATGTAGCAGGCGATTTAGTGTGTGGAGTCTAGCTCATGCACAGAAGATTAAATTGTCGGTTCTCATAACTAATAAAATTATGTTCACAATCGCAGATATTATTGGGAAAAATATCTTGATGATTGTAGCACAAGATTAAAGTATAATTTATTTGGATTATGGGAGTGATTTTACTCATACTTCTTGTGCTAGTGTACTTAGTGTATATTGAACATATCGAGTAGAAAAAGATATTTTTGTGTTGAATATATAATATATTTTCTCTAATTCATGAAATGAGCTTATACTCCTAATTTCGTCAATGCGATATTTGTTTTATTAAAAGGTACAACTGTATTTTGAGATAGTATATGCCTAACAGAAGTAGACAATAACAAATGACATTTATGAAATAGTGATTTGTTGATAGTATCCATGACTCAACCTTGAGTTTGACAATACCCCTTCATGTAAGCTTATAAGTTTTCATGTGTAAACATGACTGATGAATTTTTTATCCATCACATGAAATAGTTTAAGTGGAATTATCAAGGATTTAGTTAGTGGATAAAATTAAATTGTCATTGATTTAGTTTAATTAACTGATATTTATAATCTTAATATAGGGAGTTAAAAATAAGTGTTGGTGAATTTTAAAATTCATATAGAGGAGTTCAATGCAATTTTTAGTGGAATACACTGTGATTAATTATAAAAGGATTTAATTCATTCCTACTATTATTGGTAGGCTCTTGTTATTTCTATGGTTCCTACTATACCTAGTAAAACCTTAACATACTTGGAAAGGAAGTAACTTGGGAGAAAAATTCTCTGTTTGAGTTGGACTAGGATTCTACAACCCTAGTAGAATCCTACACGTTTTTTTGACTGAATTTTGGATTAATTTTGGGTGCTACATATAGAGGACTAGTTTTACCCAATAACTCACTCTAGAGAGTTGTAATATTTTCCCACGTGAGTATTTTTCTGTAGCTCTAACTAGGATCATAGCAGAAGACTGCAGTCCTAGATTCCTGCCCTATGAACGAGTTGTGTAACAGCTTCGAGAGGTTAGTGTTTCCAATCTTTGTTATAAATTAATTGTCTAGATTATACCATGTCAGAGTTACCAAATACACTCCACGGTATGGTAATCACGATAAACCAACCTTTTTCTGTTTTGTATTCAATCTTAGTGCATAAACTCACATAACAAAAAAGTATCTCATGAAAATAATACGGTGTCATTCTTTCTGAAATGGACTAATGAGAAAAGTGTATCATATAAATTAAAACAAATAGAAGAATAAAGTTTAGTGGTGATGTGATCGATGTGAAGAGAAGTTGCCCTAGAAATCACTTACAATTGTTTCTTAACCTAACTAACAAGAGCATAGTAGCTATACTGATGACCCGATAGGTCATCTTACATTTTAGAACCTAATTCTACACTTTAAAGCCTTAAAGACCATATTTTTGCCTTCTTCAATTTGCAGGCGCAGTCCGAGTATTTTTCCGGAAAGCGTTTATGTTAAAAATTGAGAAAATATAAAAATTTTGCCTTAAAATCCATTTGAGTTGACTTCGGTCAATGTTTTGAGAAAACAGACCCGAATTCTTATTTTGACTGTCCCGGTGGGTCCTTATCTTAATTTGGTACTTGGGCGTATGCCCGGAATCAAATTCGGAAGTTCCTAGCCCGAGTTATCGCACTTTGTTGAAATTCGAAAGTTAAAGGCTTAATGACTTTGAAATGTTTGACCAATGTTTGACTTTTTGGATATCGGGTTTGTATTGTGGTACCAAAATCCGGTATATGTCCAATACTATATTTATAACTTGTCTGTCAAATTTGGTGAAAAGTGGAGATGGTTTGATGTGATTCAGACATCCGAATGTGAAATTAGAAGTTCATAAGTTTTCTTGAAATTTGTTTTGATTTGATGCTAAATTCGTAGTTTTGGGTGTTATTTTGGCGATTTGATCAGTGGAGCAAGTTCGTATGATATTTTTAGACTTGTGTACATATTTGGATTAGAGTACCGAGAGCTTGGGTGAGTTTTGGATAGGCTACAGAGTGAAATTGGACTTGGAAACATTGCTGGTGTGTTTTAGTACTAGTGCAAGCCTTTAATCTCGCATTTGTGAGGTCAAGCTTCACATTTGCAACCTCTGATGGGTTCGCATTTGCGAGTAACTCATCTCTTTTGCAAAGAGTAGCTAGAGCACCTCAAGTTCGCATGTGCGAACATAGCTTCGCATTTGTGAAGTGGGTCAGAGGGGGTTCAGTGATCGCAATTGCGATCAAACGGTCGCATTTACAGAAGGTTGAAGTTCGCATTTGTGAACAAATCATTGCAAATGCGATGACAAGAGGAACGAAAGGGACTTTGCATTTACGGGGCTCGTATTTGCAAACCCCAGGTCACAAATGCGACATATGCAACTGACCAAATAGCTGAGAAAACGGGATTTTTGTTCATTCTCTCAAATTTTCAAATTTAGGAACCCTAGAGGCGATTTTTCAAAGAACTCTCCTTCCCCAAATCATTTGTAAGTGACTCTAAACTAGTTTCTTTCAATATTTCATTGCATTTCCTAAGATTTCAATCTAAAATCTTATGTTTTCATAGTGGAAATTGGGGGTTTGGGTAGAATTAGGAATTTTTGTAAAACGGGGATTTAGACCTCAAATTGAGGTCGAATTTTCCAAAACAAATTACATAACGGGGATCCGGGGTGAATGGATAATCGGATTTTAGTCCGAATTTCAGGATTGGACCAAGCGGGCCTGGAGGTTGACTTTTGTTGACTTTTTCAATAGTGACCTAAATTGAATCCTTTACAATTGTGGGTGGTTCCTAAGGCTTAATTTGAATCGTTTGGTTGGTAATTTTCTAGATTCTATTGGTTCGGAAGCTTGTTTGAAAGGCAAAGTTGTGGTTGAGCTTTGAGTGGACTTTTGGAGCGAGGTAAGTGTCGTGGTTAACCTTGACTTGAGGGATTAATACGTGTTTGTTTATTTACTACATGTTTAGATGTTGGGTACAACGTGTATGTGAGGTGATGAGTACTTATTCGTTGTTGTCGGGTTAAAGCATGTTCGTTGCAATTATTATTTACTTTGATCATGTTATCCATGCTTAGACTAGTTATTTGTCAAATTGATCATTCTTACCGTGTTTATGGGCTTTTGTGATAATTGGTATTGATTCAAAAGTTGAGATTGATATTGTGGAACCATTATGGAAGTAAGACTTGTTCTTGTTGATCCTATCTCGTTGTTATTACTTGTTCATTGTTATGTGGTAAAGGAGAGTGTTGAAGCACGAAGGGTGATGCCGCGCCATGTTATGAGAGTTTATGCACGAAGAGTGATGTCGTGCCCTATCTATTGATTTATATTGAGAGTGAGAGTAAAAGAACAAAGGGTGATGCCGTGCAGTATCATTGTTTCATTATGAGATTGAGAGTAAAAGCACGAAGGAAGATGCCGTGCGGTTTCCTTCATTGTGCTTAATTGTTTTCACCGGTTAAAGGCATATTGAGTGTTCTGGTTATAATTTCCGCTGTATCTCTTATATCTTGTACCCCTCCTTTTTGAATGCCCCCTCCCAATAGTACATGTTTAGCTGTTATTGTTGTTATCTTGTACATATTCTGTTATCCGCATGGGTTTATTATGTGGGTGTCTTGTCATAGCCTCGTCACTACTTCGTCGAGGTTAGACTCGACACTTACGAGTACATGGGGTAGGTTGTACTCATACTACACTCTGCACTTCTTGTGCAGATTTTGGTACCGGCCCTAACTGATCGTGAGGCTTAGCAGCTTGGACTTGCTTATTGGAGACTCAAGGTAGATCTGCTGGTGTCCGCAGACCTTGGAGTCCCCTTCTATTTCCCTATTTTACTGTTTCTTTTCATTCAGAACAATTATATTTCTTTCAGACTCTGTTTGTAAAAAATCTTAGAAGCTCATGAGTTGTGACTCCAGATCCAAATTGTATTAGAAATTATGGGCTTTATATTATTCCGCATTTCTGTTTTAGATTCTATTTAGCTTAATTGATTCTGTTATTGAAATGAACAAAAATTAGATTAAACAATCCTCTAACGTTGGCCTTCCTAAAAAGTGAAATTTTAGGCGCCATCGCGGTCGCGAAGGTGAAAATTCCGGGTCGTGACATATACGAACTTCGCATTGTCAATCCCACATGTTGGGATATACTATTAACCATGCGGTTTAGCTATAGTATTATATTTTATTCTCTATGAAATAATTATTTATTTATTTTATCCAATTCAATAAAGTATTATTTTAAACCTATCATTTTTTTTACATGTGTGTCCTTTAATTATGTAGCAGACGATTTAGTGTGTGGAGTCTAGCTCATGCACAAAAGATTAAATTGTCGGTTCTCATAACTAATAAAATAATGTTCACAATCGAAGATATTATTGGGCAAAATATCTTGATGATTGTAGCACAAGATTAAAGTATAATTTATTTGGATTATGGGAGTGGTTTTACTCATACTTCTTGTGCTAGTGTACTTAGTGTATATTGAACAGACCGAGTAGAAAAAGATATTTTTGTACTGAATATATAATATATTTTCTCTAATTCATGAAATGAGCTTATACTCCTAATTTTGTCAATGCGATATTTGTTTTATCAAAAGGTACAACTCTATTTTGAGATAGTATATGCCTAATAGACTAGACAATAACAAATAACATTTATGAAATAATGATTAGTTGATAGAATCCATAACTCAACGCTGAGTTTGACAATACCCCTTTATGTAAGCTTATAAATTTTCATGTGTAAACATGGCTGGTGAATTTTTTATCCATCACATGAAATAGTTTAAGTGGAATTATCAAGGATTTAATTAGCGGATAAAATTAAATTGTCATTGATTTAGTTTAATTAACTGATATTTATAATCTTAATATAGAGAGTTAAAATAAGTGTTGGTGAATTTTAAAATTCATATAGAGGAGTTCAATGCAATTTTTAGTGGAATAAACTGTGATTAATTATAGTAGGATTTAATTCATTCCTACTATTATTGGTAGGCTCTTGTTATTTCTATGGTTCCTACTATACCTAGTAAAACCTTAACATACTTGAAAAGGAAGTAACTTGGGAGAAAAATTCTCTGTTTGAGTTGGACTAGGATTCTACAACCCTAGTAGAATCCTACACGTTTTTTTGACTGAATTTTGGATTAATTTTGGGTGCTACATATAGAGGACTAGTTTTACCCAATAACTCACTCTAAAGAGTTGTAATATTTTCCCACATGAGTATTTTCCCGTAGCCCTAACAAGGATCATAGCAGAAGACTGCAGTCCTAGATCCCTGTCCTGTGAACGAGTTGTGTAACAGCTTCGAGAGATTAGTGCTTCCAATCTTTGTTATAAATTCATTGTCTAAATTACATGTATGTGTACTTAAATTTATGTTTACTTCCGATGTGCTTGTTCTAACACTATATATGGATAAATAGGAAAAGTTATGGCATGTTGACGGTCAACATTAAATTAATTAAACAATAATGAATTCTCTTAAAATTGAGGTGTATATGAAATTGACCCGAATTATGCAGAATAGTAACAAACTATTTAGGTAAAGAGTAACTATTTATACAAAACAAATATTGGCCAGTATTTAGACTCGAAATGTCAGTGTGAATTGTAACTTATTTACAACCATCGAAGTAGTCCAACTTTGATTTACTATTTGGATAAATCAACCCCAATTACTTGGAGTTATAATTTACACTATCAGTCTATGAGTTTACTATCAGTCTAAACTTTTTACACTATCAGAAATTTCATGTGATATTTATAGGTAAACCTTCTTAAAATGTGAGATTTATAATTTTGAAAATAAAATTGATACTTTCTACAATAGGTAAAGGTAATATAATAGTGTTAAAATACTCTTTATATATATAACTTAAACTCTTAATTGGTTGTATAATTCAAACACGATAAAATATTTGGTCAATTGTGATTATACTCATACAGTTGCATACAAAACTCATGATTTCCTATCGTATCAAAAGTTAAATATTCAACCGCAGCACTTATGATGACAAGACGAACATGTACACTTGTCCAAGCTATTCCAACGGCGGAATACTATTTCTCTTGTGATAATTAGTAAGTAGACCAAAGACTATTTAAATTAAACAAGGCAAATAGGAGACTTTCAGAGTATAAGTATCAGTGTCCTATTTGCTAACAAAACAAGGCAAATAGCAGAGCTAACTAAACATGAAGTTTTTGTGTTTCAATTTATATGGGGTGTTTGACTCAACATGAATTTAAAAAAGAAACAAAAAAGTTTTGGGACTTGTAATCTTAAACTTGCGATGATATTTATGTGGAAAGTATATCACATGAAATGGAACAGAAAAAGTATATGTATATACATATATATCATCTTTAATGGTTAAATCGTTCTTGCGTTTAATATTTACATGCTCTTTGTCAAGTTTTACTGAATGGGGCGCTATTAAATAAATTTTGGGCTCCACACAGTTGGGATAAACTAGTCAAAATACACTCTTAATATGGTGTGGTGTTGTCCGCTTTGGACCAAGCCCGTACAGTTTTTCCCAAAAGGCCTCACACCATTAAGAAATCTCTCCACCTTATATGTAAGCTCCCAATCTTTTCAGCTACGAATGTGCGATTTTATTTGCACACTCAACAATCTCCCCCTCGAACTAAGTTTCACGTGGCTTACTACCACGATTCAGGGTTCTCCCGCTTGAACTAAGTTTCATGTGACACATTGTCACGATCCACGAGTCAATCTCCGAGATTTACTGTGTGCCACCCACATTGTTAGATTATTATGGCAATCGAAGCCCGCAACTAGCTTCTTCTTGTGGCGCGCCATCCCGTACCATCACTTTATCATCTCCATACCCGTCCCGTCGAACCAGGGCTCTGATACCTGTGATGGGATAAACTAGCCAAAAAATACTCTTAACATGGTATGATATTGTCCGCTTTGGGCCAAGCCCGTACGATCTTTCCCAAAGGCCTCACACCATTAAGAGATCCCTCCACCTTATATGTAGGCTCTCAATCTTTTCAGCTACTAATGCAGGACTTTGTTCGCACACCCAACAATCTTCCCTCAAACTAAATTCCACGTGGCTTACTACCACGAATCACGGGTCTCCCCCTCGAACTAAGTTCCATGTGACCCATTGTCACGATCCACAAGTCAATCTTCGAGATTTATTGTGTGTCACCCACATTATTAGAGTATTATGGCAACCGAAGCCCGCAACTAGCTTCTTCTTGTGGTGCACCGTCCCGCACCATCACTTTGCCATCTGTATACTCGTTTCACCGAACCTGGGCTCTGATACTTGTGTTGGGATAAACTAGCCAAAATACACTCTTAACATGGTGTGATATTGTCCCCTTTGGGCCAAGCCCGCACAATTTTCCCCAAAAGGCCTCACACCATTAAAAGATCCCTCCATCTTATATGTAGGCTCTCAATCTTTTCAGCTACCAATGTGGGACTTTGTTCGCACACTCAACAATCTCCCCCTCGAACTAAGTTCCACATTACTTACTACCACGGCTCACGAGTCTCCCCATCGAACTAAGTTCCATGTGATCCATTGTCACGATCCACGAGTCAATCTCTGAGATTTATTGTGTGCCATCCACATTGTTAGAGTATTATGGCAACCGAAGCCCGCAACTAGCTTCTTCTTGTGGAGCACCGTCCCGCACCATCATTTTTCCATCTCCATACTCCTCCGGTCAAACCAGGGCTCTGATACTTGTGTTGGGATAAACTAGCCAAAATACACTCTTAACATGAGGTGATATTGTCTGCTTGGGCCAAGCCCGCACGATTTTTTTCATAAGGCTTCACACCATTAGAGATCCCTCCACCTTATATGTAGGCACCCAATCTTTTCATATACCAATGTGGGACTTTGTTTGCATACTCAACAATCTCCCACTCGAACTAAGTTTAACATGGCTTACTACCATGACTCACGAGTCTCCCCCTCGAACTAAGTTCTATGTGACCAATTGTCACGATCCATGAGTCAATCTCCAAGACTTATTGTGTATCACCCACATTGTTAGAGTATTATGGCAACCAAAATCTGCAACTAACTTTTTCTTGTGGCCGCCGTCCCGTACCATCACTTATTCATCTCTATACTTGTCCCGCCGAACCTGGGCTCTGATACCTGTGTTGGGATAAACTTACCAAAATACATTCTTAATATGGTGTGATATTATCCGCTCTGGGCTAAGCCCGTACAGTTTTCCCCAAAAGGCCTCACACCATTAAGAAATCCCTCCACCTTATATGTAGGCTCCCATTCTTTTCAAATTCCACCGTGGGACTTTGTTCTCACACTCAACACACACTCTACCAGTTAAGTGCAAAGCGAGTGGTAACACTCATTCTAATGGCTCGTATGCATTAATTGAATTTTATGTGACCATACAGTTCCTATAGCGTGAAGAAATCCAAATTAAACACTTTAATTCGACGAGAAACCTGGGAACTGTAGTTGTTCTCGGTGCTAAAAATGAAATATCAAACAAACACAAACTTTTTCTAAAATAAATCAACAAACCAAAAAGATACCAAAAAAAAGATTAAATACTTATATTTGCAGCCCAAGAATTCCTAATCAACCACTAACCTACAAACAGAGAGCTCTAGTGAGAGGGAAAAAGTGAACTCACATGTAGATTCCACCAGGGAAAGAGAGCTTCAGGCGGAGGAGATGAGAGAAAGGACTAAAATCCTTGGATTTTGTTACGTTTTCATATTAACAAAAATGATGACAGGTGTCTGCTTGCGTAAATTTTGCAGGTTCCATGGTATTGTCGCCTTTTCAAATCTAATTTTTCCCTTGGTTTTACTGTTATTTACACAAAGTGAGAGAAAGGTGAAATTGTAAAACTATCCACAAGGGCATAACAAACATTTTTCCAACTCCAATGCAGCTGTTGAAATTCTCTAGCAGAACCATGGTGAATTCCCAAAATAACCTGGAGGACGACAAAGAGCACCTCAACTCCCGCTTCTATATAAGTAGAAAATCAATTACTGCTAAAATCAAGCTACTGAATAAAATTTTTCTATAATTAAGCTAGGGAGTTCTAATCAAAACTTTCTACTAATTATACTAGTCAACCCTAAATCCTCAAGTTGGTGCAAAGATGTCGCACATGCCCATGAAAAATTTTTACTGAGACTTTTTGTAAGCATATTCACTAGCGGTTTTTTTGATGGTACATGAAGCAAATTATATACCAACAACAACTTTTCTTTGATGAAATTTCGATCAATTTCAACGTGTTTTATTTTATCACGTTGAACAAGATTATAATCTACACTGATTGCAGACTTGTTCTTGTAGTACAAGAAATATTTTCTTGGGTCAAACAATCCCAATTCCTCTATTTAACTTTTGTAGCCAAAGAAGTTCATAAACACCTTAGGTCATTGCTCTATATTCTACTTCTGCACTGGATCTAGCAGCTACACTTTGTTTCTTGCTTCATCAAGTAACTAAGTTCCTTCCCATGAGTGTATATCAACCAGATGTAGATCTTCTATCATCTAGAAATCCAACACAGTCCGCATATGTAAAGGCTTTTATATGGAGGTAACCATGTTTGAAAAAAAGTACACACTTCCCCGGAGCAGACTTCAAATATCGCAAAATATGAATGACAACTTGCATATGAGGATTTTAGGGATCATGCATGAACTGATTCACTAAGCAAAAATAGCCTCATCATCTTCATCTTTGCCTTTCTGCTCACCATTATTCCAATTTTCCTCATCATCTTCATCCATCTAACTGCTCACTATTATTCCAATTTTCCTCATCATCTGCATTCTGATTATTTACATGTACCACACTATTATTTACTCCCAATACATTATTATCATTTTAATTGATCTCATTAACCATTCCATTATTTGCATTCAGGTCATTTGGATGTTCTACATCTTCATCTGCAATATCACCATCATCCATAACCCCTCAACCATTATCATCATCATCCATAAACCATTCTCATCATCTGATATCTCTTCTTCATCATCCATAGCTAGAACCTACTCAATATCTCCAACTTCATTCATAGTTGGGACTGCTGCAATGTGTCCCTCTTCATTGTTTTCGTCATCGGCTTCTTCCTCGTTATTTATCACTTCACCGTCAATGGTGAAGTGTTCAAATTCATCATAGTCTTCTGTATGTGCAAGTCTATTAAAAAATTTTCTCTTTTTTTCTTTTGTGAAGGTAAATTAATATACTAGTGAAGAAACCAGAGATTCTTATGGCATGAAGAAAATCTCAAATCAATTGTCTAAAAGATCTTTAGCTTGACTAAATGAGTCGATATAATCTCGATCATACACACTCGCTGTTCTTCTAGATTAAATGGGAAAGTGAAAGGGAAATCAAACTGATACATAAAATCCAGCTCGAAGTTAGTGGAATCAGCAAATGTGAGTTAGAGGCAAAGTTCCAAAAATCAGTTAGTTAGTTAAATGCTATGTCAACAGAAGTTCGTTGGAGTTAGTTACACAAGTTGTTAGGAGAACAAATTCTGTTAGATTAGTTGTATTCATTTCCATTTCATATAAGTACATTGTAATATACAGAAATGAATAAGATTTGCATTACAAGTTTCCTAAATACTCTCTTCTCTCATAATTCTCTCTAATCCCAGTCTTCTCTTTTCCGCCATTGCTGAAATTCTCGAACTTCTCCGCTAAGTTCATAAGTCCACTACTTAATCCTCGAGTTCTTCAGTGAATTCCTACAATTAAGCTATCAGTGGGATCAAAACCTTCTTTTCCTTGGAAACAATGAAAAAAGGAACAACAAGAGTAACTGCAAATTCACTATCAGAAGTAGGTGAATTGCGTGAATTGATGCAAAAGATGATTTCTAAGATCGGGTCTTTAGCAGAGGAGGTTTCTATCTTAAAAGGTTAGATAAAATTTTACTTGAGTTGCAAGAGCAAGTGACAGTTGCTACTGGCCAACGAAGGGATAAAACTCCATTAGAGCATGACGAAGAGCCATCTGATGAAAGTCCTCAGAGAGAAAGGAATGTTGGTCATCATAATGGTCACAATTCCAATTTTTCACGATGGTCTAAGATGGAATATCTGAGATTTGCTGGGGAAGATTTGAGATCTTGGTTGTAAAATATCGAACAGTTCTTTTCCATGGAGAAAGTAGCTGCTGAAGAGAAGGTGGAAGTGGCAGCAATGCAGTTAGAGGGTGAAGCCATCCAATGGCACTTGTTATTCATGAGGTACAAATAATATCTTCATCCTGCTACATGGAATGAATATGTTATGTCCATGGTGGAAAGGTTTGATACTGATTTTGATGATCCGATGAAAAAAATCAAAAAGATCAAGAAAACTATAAGTGTCAAGGAATACCAAGTCATATTTGAAAGGAATCTCACTAGAGCAAATTTGTCACAAGAAAATGCGATTAATTGCTTTATAGGTGGGCTGAAACATGAGTTAAACATAGCAGCAAAGTTAACAAGTACACTTTGTCTCAAGCTCACAAGACTGCCAGGCTACAAGAAGCTTATCTTGCTGCTATCAGATATCCTGCTATGGATCAAGGTGGCCAACGGTTAGGTGCTAAGAGGTATGGGGATCCAAAAGCTTACAATAGACCTCTTCTACCAACCCTTAATTCAAGTAACTTGGTAGCTCATAAGGGGTACAACAGAAGAACATTGAGTGTAGAAGAGATGAATGAGAAGAGGGCTCAAGGTTTATGCTACTTCTGCAATGAGAAGTATGTGCCAGGTCACAAGTGCAAAATATCTTAAGCAATTGTATTTGCTGGAACTAGAAGAACCAGAAGAAGGTCAGCTACTTGACGATGATACAGAAGGATAAGTGGAGGAGCAAGGACTAGAGTTGGCTAAACCTTTGGACCAACTAGAAATATCTATTCATGCTCTGAATGGATCCTTGGGATTTAGAACCTTGAGAGTGATTGGTTACCATTCTAAGAAGGCCCTACAAATATTGGTAGATATAGGAAGTTCCCATAATTTCATTGATCCTGAATTAGTAGCCAAACTTGGGTGTCTTATCATGCCAACCACTCCCCAATTGGTGGCTGCAGCTAATGGCAACATGCTGAAGGTTGATAAGATGTGCATAATTTCTTGGTTGTTGCAAGAGGCTGAATTCTCTGCTGAATTCTTGTTATTGCCTCTAGGATCATATGGTGTAGTGCTGGTAGTTAAGTGGTTATTAATACTAGGAGATATAAAGATGAATTTTAGAACTCTTACCATGGAGCTCTACTACAAAGGAAGGAAGCACGTTCTAAGAGGAGCAAGCAAACAAGTCATAGCTACTGGAGTTGGGAGATTAATTAGAGCTGTAGGTAATCATTCTAAGCTTTGTATGATTCAAGTAATACCTACTATGTGTAATGAGTTACAATGGTAATCCTTAGAATCTAAAGAACAAAGAAATGTAGATCCTCAATTGTTAACCTTACTAAAAGAGTTTATAGAATTGTTTGTGGAACCTACACAATTACCACCATCTAGAGGGGATTTTGACCACAGAATTGTGTTGCAATCAGGAAGTGAACCTATAAATAAGAGACATTATAGGTATCCCTCAGTGAAGAAGGATGTGATAGAACCCCTGGTACAACAGATGCTAGACCAGGGAATTATACAACCTAGTAGCAGTCTTTTTGCTGCCCCTGTTGTCCTAGTTGGGAAGAATGATGGGCGTCGGAGATCATGTGTTGACATAGGGACCTAAACAAACACACTATAAAGAATAAGTTTACCATACCTATGGTGGAGGATTTGTTAGATGAATTGGGAGGGTCTAAGATCTTCTCTAAGATAGATCTAAGGTCTGGATATCATCAATTAAGAATGGCAAAAGAAGATGTGCCTAAGACTGCATTTAGGACTCACTCAGGACACTATGAGTACCTGGTGATGCCCTTTGGTCTGTCAAATGCACCAGCAACATTCCAAGGTTTGATGAACTCTGCCTTTCAGGCTTTTCTTAGAAAGTATATACTGGTTTTCTTTGATGATATACTCATCTATAGTAGGAGCATGGAGGATCACTTGGGACATCTCAGATATGTATTCCTTAAAATGAAGAAACATCATCTGTTTGCTAAGGAGAGTAAGTGTTTCTTTGGAGTTAAAAGGATAGAGTATCTAGGCCACTTCATTACTAAAGAAGGAGTATCAACTGACCCTAAAAAAATAGAAGCTGTCAGAAACTGGCTCATACCAACCAACATTAAACAACTGAGAGGATTTCTGGGCTTAGCTGACTACTATAGATGGTTCATACAAAGCTTTGGGATCATTTGCAAACCATTAACAAACCTCTTGAAGAAGGATAATTTCAAATGGTCACCTATAGCTACTGCTACTTTTGAAGAATTGAAGGAAGCCTTGACAAAAGCTCATGTATTAGCACTGCCTGATATTAACAAAAATCTTTGTTGTTGAAACTGATGCCGTTGGACAGGGATTGGTGCTTTCCTCATGCAACAAGGACACCCCATAGCCTTTATCAACAAAGCATTAACTACCAAGAATATAGCACTCTCAGTGTATGATAGAGAGCCATTAGCCATAGTTCATGCAATCACTAAATGGTCTCAATATCTGTATGGCCAAAGGTTCATCATCAGAACTGACCAAAGAGATTTGAAGTTCTTAATGGAACAAAAGCTTCATACCAACTCTCAGGTTATGTGGCTAACTAAGCTTATGCTCTTTGACTATGTCAATGAGTATAAAAGTGGAGTCACAAAAATGGTGGAAGATGCCCTTTCTAGGATGCCTGGAGCTGAACTATTCTCTCGTGTACTATCTACTACCAATTCTGGTCTGATGCAAGCCATCATTGATAGCTAGGAGACAGACTTTGAGCTCAAAGCATTGATCGAGAAACTGATAGATGATCCCTCAACTCACTCACAATATACTTAGCAGCACCACCAATTGAGGAGAAAAGGAAAACTGGTAATGGGAAACATTCAACAGTTGAGAACAAACATCATTTGGCTATGACACTCCACTCCACAAGGAGGTCATTCAGGCATTGAAGCAACATTAAAAAGGCTTATGATGTTATTTTACTGGAAGGGTATGAGGAAGGATGTCCAGATATTTGTGTAAGGATATGACACTTGTCAAAGCAGAAAATCTGATCTAGCAGCCTACCCTGGCCTTTTACAACCACTACGTATTCCAGATATAGTGTGGTCACAAATTAGTATGGACTTTATAGATAGGTTGCCCAAATCTCATGGTTATGAAGTCATTCTTGTGGTTATGGACATACTAATTATGGGAACTTCATTTCCTTAAGGCATCCTTATACTGCCCAATCAATAGCCAAGGTATTCCTGGATAACAGTCAAATTGCATGGTCTCCCAGACTCAATTATTAGTGACAGAGATGCAGTGTTTTTGAGTTCATTCTGGCAAGAGTTGTTCTCAATAAAAGGGGTACAGTTGAACACTTTCTGAGCCTATCATCCTCAGTCTGATGGGCAAACTGAAGTTCTAAACAGATGTTTGGAGACATATCTCAGATGTTTCTGTAATGAAGACAACTCCAAATGGTATTCTTGGCTACCTATGGCTGAATATTGGTACAATACATCATACCATTCAACTATTAAAACCACCCCTTATGAAGTTCTATATTGCAGACCTCCTCTCTTGCATCTTCATTATTTACCAGGTGAATCGGCCTCAGTTGAAGTTGACAATACACTGATCAATAGGGAGCTGAAGTTGCAACTACTCAGACATCATTTGCTGAGAGCTCAACTAAGGATGAAACAACAAGCTGATGCTCACACGAGTGACAAGCAATTTGCAGTAGGAGATTGGGTTTATTTGAAGATCCAACCATATAAATAAGTTGCTGTGTCAGCACAACCATTTCACAAGCTAGCAACAAAGTATTATGGACCCTTTCAGATCTCCAAAAGAGTAGGACCAGTTGCATATACCCTACTGTTCCCACCATCAGTCAAAATACACCCTACCATTCATGCATCATTCCTAAAGAAATGCCACCAATTACCTACTCAAATTGCTTACCCTCCCACCACCGATATAGCCAGCCCACATTGTCTAAACCCAGAGGCCATACTACAAAGAAGGATGGTAAAGAAAGGAAACAAATTTATCGCACAAGGACTGGTGAAATGGGCAGGGTTACCTTCTGATTGTGTTACTTGGGAATTTTTAACTGTACTGAAGGTTCGATTTCCTCATTTTGATCCTTGTCATCAAGGATCTTCTGCAACAGGGAGTACTGATAGATAATCCAGCTCGAAATTAGTGGAATCAGCAAATGTGAGTTAGAGGCAAAGTTCCAAAGTTAGTTAGTTAGTTAAATGCCATGTCAGCAGAAGTTAGTTGGAGTTAGTTACACAAGTTGTTAGGAGAACAAATTATGTTAGATTAGTTGTATTCATTTTCATTTCATATAAGTGCATTGTAATATATAAAAATGAATAAGATTTGCATTATAAGTTTCCTAAATACTCTCTTCTCTCATAATTCTCGCTAATCCTAGTCTTTTCTTTTCCGCCATTGCTGAAATTCTCGAACTTCTCTGTTAAGTTCCTGAGTCAGCTGCTTAATCCTCGAGTTCTTCAGTGAATTCCTGCAACTAAGCTATCACAAACTCCTGTTGATTATGATGGAATATATGAAAGAAACTCAAGTTCCTCGTCAACTATCCTATGAAAATGTGTAATATCTCGTTTGCGGTAGAGAACGCGACTTCGTGGAAACCCTCGCTCTACACTACTCCATATACTCTGATTTCTCTCATGTTTGCTATTTGTGCTGGAGCCACGAAAAGATTGAAGCGGAATTATCGAAACATATTCATCATATCATATGAAAAGGATTTGAAGATCCAAGGGAACTTTCCAAGATTAAAACGAAGTAACCGAAATCATAGAGAGATTCATTACAAGATTATATACGAATATTTAATTCAATTCTATTGGACATTCCAAGATTTCATAATTATTAAAAAAAAAATTGCATCGTTAGAGCACCTTTTTCTAAAGAAATACATTTGGAGATTATTTTGCTTGATAAAAATTGTTATTTGGTATTATGCTGTACAAAATTTCCTCACAAACAACAATGTTTCTTTTCTCTCAACACTATTGAGGTAGTCGAACAAAATTTCTAATATGGATTCAGCAACCAGTTAATGTGTTTAGTAAAAAGTTTGTTTTTCTTTTCTCTTTTGTGAAGCTAAATTGATAAACTAGTGAAGAAACTGGGCTCACTAAGAAGAAAATTTCCACGGCAAGGGAACAAAGACCAGAAGACCATCCACCTAGTAACCGGAAGTCCAATACCCTAACTAAGAAATCCAATGGATTCGGTACAAGAAACCTGAGAACAGGAGCGGATTTAGGGGGACGGAAGGGGGTTCGCTGAAAAAATTACTGTATATATAAGGCAAAATGTGATTTGTATCTCTATATATTATGTTTGAATCCCCTTGATATAACCCAAAAGCATAGCTTAGTGATCAATGGGAGTTCAAAACCTTTGTGAGGCCATTGGTTCAATTCTAGCTAGCTACAATCTCATTTAATTTTTTAAACTTTTTCCTTTTTTGAACCCCTTAACGAAAATCTTGCCTTCGCCCCTGCCTGAGAACTCACAACGAGAGCTTACTGATGAATTGTCTTTGGAGATTTCAAAATGAAGAAGGTGCTCAATGTACGAAGAGCATTCGCGCATTGTGGCTAGAGTTTATATCCAGAAATTGACACTCCAATTTTGGCAGATTTTCTTTTGCATGATGGGATAACAGTGGATAATGCCCAAATCCCAACTTCAAATGCTGAAATGGTGGAGCATAAAAATCAAAAGATATATTTGGAGACAAAGGAACCAAAGATGCTTTGAATGATTGACAAACCCAAACTGGAAGATCAAATTTAATTGTTTATTTTTGTTTACTTAAAAGGGGCAGCGCTGTGCACAAGGCACCTCGCGTTCACGCAATGTCCGGAGAAAGACGCAACCAAAGAGGTGTGATGTAAACAACCTATCCTAATGCAAGTATTAATAGCTGCTTCCCTGACTCGAACCCGTGACCTATAAGTCACATAGAGACAACTTTACCGTGCTCCAACTCTGTGTAAAATGGAATACACAAGGGAAGCTGGAGAAAATGACAAAAGATAGTCCCTTATCTTTGGCAGTAGGTTTATAATGGTCCTTTAAATATACTCTTACAAACAATTTTAGTCTACGTACATTTTTTAACAAACCCACAGGTTAAATATAACGGCCAACAAACACCCCTTCCTCAACTGGTTTCTCTCGTCACCTTACTTCCCCAATTCCATCTTTACAAAAACAAAAACAAAAAAAACAAAGCTCAATCCGGAAAAAAACTCATCTACACAAGGAAGATGGTGTGTTTGGTCAAAGGCCATGGGTGAAGATTCATGTCAGAAACATCGGGAAGGTGGAAAATGATACAAAGAATTCCAGCTAATTTACTTCGTTCATCGTCTAGTTATGAAGATGGAATTTGTTAAGTGAAAACTGTGAACTTGGATGGAGAGACAAACTTAAAGGTAAAAATAGATTTATCCTCTAGCTCATGCTAAGATTCTCCTCAGGGTTCAAAGCTTAGAATTCAGCATGTCTATGGAATTGTTATATTCATTGGTCATGACTAGGGGTGACAAAACCATATTTATCTGTATTAAATATGGGTCGGACCGGATAATTTATCCGTTTTTCATTACCCATTTTCGACCCAAACCATATCCAACACGACCTGTCCGTTTGTTACTCCTAGTCATGACAGCAACGTTATGCAAAATTCTACCGAATCTCCTTCGAAAAGGAGTAGGATCGAACTACATGTGGGTTTGTTAAAAAATGGACGGAGACTAAAATTGTTAAGTTTTGTCAAACTTAAAAGGAGTAAAACCAGTAAGTGTATATTTAGAGGACCATTATAAACCTACTACCAAAGATAAGGGACTATTTTTGTCATTTTCACGGGGAAGCTGAGACCATTCTAGAGGTTTTGGAACTCTTCATGTATGGCGAGGCTATATTACTCCGCCTAGTCTAATCTTTTGTTGTGAATAGTTCAGCACTCAGTTCTATTTTGACATCAAAGAAAAGCCTTTTACCTTCTCAGAAAGGAAAAAAGATTATAATTCCAAGTGCACACAGATGATGGGAAATACGGCATGCGTAAGGGTACGGCATGCATCATTACACATGTTTAACTAAATTGTGTACACAACAAACAAAATGTTTAGTTTATAGAAGGTGGAGTTCTTTTAGGCAACCTTTGACTGCCCTTTAGGAGCAATGCTATGAGCTAATGACAAGATATGACTCTTTAGCCTTTCCACTAGAGAAAGCTCCGGTTTTTGTACACTTTTTATTAGCCATTGATAATCGGAGAGTGCAGTTTCTGGTAATGGCTCTAAAAGTTCACATTTAGCCAATATATCAGATGGAGGAATTCCAGCAATGAGATTTGTCTCAAGTTTTGGTCTACCCCTAGTAAGCTTTTCGGAGACTTTAACCGGTGATTCAAGGGCGTTAGGTGAAGCACCTGGAACAACGTCGTCTTTGAACCTTTCAGCTTGCAAGCAGAATTCTATCCACTGATGCACTACTGGTGATGGTCCTCTAACTCTTCCTCCAATTTGATCAGTTGCAATTCTCGAAGCAGCAGGTATTGCCTGATAAAGACATTTTTTGCAAAGTTATTTGCAGTAGAAGAAATGATCCCATCTCTAATAAATCTCTATACCAGCTGCATTTTCAAAGTCCAGCATGTTTGGGAGATTTAATAGTTAAAGTCCAAAAATATTTTCAGTGAAAAAAGAATGCAAAAGTTTGTTGTCTCGACTGAAGTGGCTTCTTGTTTTTTAGTCCTATATTTTGTCTACTTTATAAAAAGGAGAGTTTTTCTTACACTTAAACTAATGTGAAGTGTTTGATGGGACTTACTTTAAAACTTCAAACTCATACAACTTTATCAATAATTCACTGAAATTTCAAGAGAGAAGATATTTTGTTCTTGTCTGGAAATAAGAGTAAACCAAGGGAAATAAAAAACGAGAAGCTGTCAAATTGGAACTTTTAAACCTATTGTACCTTTCGGAAATTATCAATCAAAAGAAAGCAAATAAAAAAGGCCAAGAAAAAAAGACTAGTCCGCAGCATTTTAGGATGTACATAGAGGGGGAAAATCCTGGACATACCCAGCAATCAGCCCACAGACTTGCACCAGATTTGGGAACAACTACAGCAATATTTGACATCCGCTTTGCAGCAGGAATAACATCATTGCTCCATCCAACAGCTACCCATACATCTCCAACTCCGAAGGCTTTAAGATAGTGGCCACTATCAAATAGCCGAACCTTTTGGGAGATACAAATATTTAGATATCCAAATACTGAACAAGAATTTTTTTTTTTTTTGGTTATATAATCTCCATGCATTTGGCGCACAAATGTTACTTTGCATGTAAATAGAGGTCTCACATAAGAAATGCTAAAATACATGAATCCACCTTTAAAGGATTCTAAATAAAGTCAATATAGATATATCATTTTAAATACTAACATATGTTTGACTTAGAAGATGAAGAACTCAATCAATCAAGTCTTTTTCTATAATCAACTACTCATTTAACCATCAGAAATATGTTTTTGCAAGTCTCCACACGTTCATAAGCGTTTGAATTCTATCAATCCAAGCACGGCCTTAAATATTGGGAAGGGAAGTCGCAACTTTTACGCACATGATAATACGAAAATAATAAAAAAGGAAACAACCATGTCCCTGTCTCCCTGAAATGTTCAGAGAAGTTATGTGATGCCCATGACGGAGGGCGGGTCAAGCAGGGATGATAGGCTTCTAGAATGGCAAGCTTCTGAAGAAGGAGTGCACATGTCACCTTAGGTGAATCTCACATCAGAATGGGAATGGGAGAGGAAAGTGAAGAGCTACATAAGACATGAGTTAAGGTCACATGGTACATGCGTAAGGCTCGAGGCGGTGTAGCCCAAAAAGACAAATTCATGCATGCCTAGGCCCCAAAGAGGACAATACATGCCATGGGCTTGGGTCATGACAAATATGGTATCAAAGCCGAATCTCCATCGCTACGAAGGTGGGGCAAAACTTCAGCGAGGACGCTGAGTCCCGGGGGGAGTGAATGTGACGCCCATGACGGAGGGCGGGTCAAGTAGGACTGACAGACTTCTAAGCTTTTGAAGAAGGGATGCACATGTCACCTTAGGCAAATCCTACATTGGAATGAGAGAGGAAAGTGAAGAGCAATATAAGGCATGAATTAAATTCACATGGTATGCGCGCTTTTGGGGATCGAGGTGTAGCCCAAAAAGACAAATTCGTGCAGGCCTAGGCGGCTAGGCCCAAAGCGTACAATGCGTGCCATGGGCTTGGATCATGACAAGTTACTAACTGCACATATGGTACTTGGAAGGAAAAATGAATGTACTAGATAGTTGGATAGATCTCTTGGAAGCTCAGGACAAAAATATTTACTTATTAATATTTGGCAGCAGCTTGGTGCAATATCAGTGAAATTACTTCTGAATTACCACAGAAATGTCTAAAGTTGACAAGAACAGAACTTGGCTTAAGTTTTGTATGACTAACGAAAACAATTTAAGCATGGCTGTATATCTTGCATTAATAACTTCACATCTTTTTCCTATATCTGTGCATAATATAAGATTATAAGCTCATATATAAAATTCTTTGTACCACTACCGTAAACCATAAATCACAACTCAAGTGCTCAAGATCAGTTATGGACTAGCTGAATAACCTTGGAATACATAGCTCATACCAGTACTTTTCAAACTTATACAGAGATGCATCTAGAAAAATCAACAGGTTCGTGGAATTATGTAGACATCACACTAATAAGTTGGAATTATTTTGCAGTAGTGCTATGTCGGCTAGGAAATTCAGGTGGCACCAGCTTTTCCCGACTATAATAATTTGAATCCTTAGAGATTCAGCTCCTCTTCCAGACAATTTTGTAGATTTTTACTCTTGTTCTTCTGCTTCTTTTTTTAATTTATATTTTTTGTTAAAAAACACTCAAGCTCTAAATTGGTGGAAGATTCATTGGGATTATATTTTGCTCCGGACAGAGTACACAACATTGAAATTGTTCAATTCAAAGAACAGAAAAGATGCCCCACAATCCACCTTTAAGGAGCTCAAGCCTAGACAATTTTACAATTTCTTTAAATTACCTGTTTAACAAGTGATGCAAGATTCTGCTGCACAGCCTCTCTCCCACCAGTGACTTCAGACATGTTAGTTGTGTTGTATGATGCCCCCATATACTTTAACACTGCACCGACAATCTCTCGTGGTGAATCAACCATTGAAATTTTTCCAGCAAGCTCTGGTCGCCACAGATCGGCCCAGTCCTGCAGAGGTGGTTTACAACACAGAATAAGCGATCACGTAGAATGTAACTTTTGAAGAAGACATTGACAACACAGACACTGGGGTCTGTGAACTTTAAGACTCGATCGATATGAGCATGTCAAAGACAAATGAAGAATACATATAGCATAGTTGATAGGTAAAAAGTAATATTGTGCAAATAAAAGTCATATTCTCATTGGAATAACATTCAGCAATTAGGAACTTCATCAATGAATTGTGGAAAGAAAATGGTGTAAAGGTCAAGAACGACACATTCAAGAACTTCCCCTTAAGGATGTCGATCCTCTTGGTCTTTCTTCTCCAACTGGGTTCAGACTTCCAGAATCTATCTATTTCTACACATGCTGTAGTAGCTAGAAAGACAGCATGACTAATTTAAACTTGCAAGCAATGAGCATGTGAGAAAGTACGGGAGAAAATAATATGTTATATCTTCCTTATACAATGATACAATGAGCCCTATATATAGATAATACATGTCCTACTCCTAATACATATAGGATTAAGGTTAAGGTTATTTACTCCTATTTGGCTACTATAAACTAACACTCCTCCTCAAGCTGGTGCATATAAATCAAATGTACCGAGCTTGTTACATATATAACTGATACGAGGCCCAGTGAGGGACTTGGTGAAAATATCAGCAAGCTGATCATTCGACTTCACAAATCTTGTAGCAATCTCTCTTGAAAGTATCTTTTCTCTGATGAAGTGACAATCAATCTCAATGTGTTTAGTCCTCTCATGGAACACTGGATTTGATGCAATATGAAGGGCAGCTTGATTATCGCACACAAGTTCCATCTGGCTGATGTCTCCAAATTTTAACTCCTTGAGCAATTGTTTGATCCAAATTAGCTCACATGTTGCCATAGCCATTGCTCGATATTCTGCTTCTGCACTAGATCGAGCAACTACGTTTTGTTTCTTGCTCTTCCAAGACACCAAATTGCCTCCTATTAAAACACAATATCCAGACGTAGAACGTCTGTCAGAAGGTGATCCTGCCCAATCAGCATCTGAGTAACCAACGATATGCTCATTACCTCGATCCTC